>JAKSZP010001542.1:0-135375 GCA_022478985.1 Massospora cicadina
GGTAACCTGACCCCCCAAACTCATAGGGTTTTGCCACATTTTAGTAATAAACTTAGAGCCCATATTTGCTGGGTTCCACCGAGAGTTGACTAGGTTCTTTTTGGATGGCAAAATCATCATTATAATTAAAATTGATGTTAGTATTATTGGAAGATGATAAATGTCTGATATTTCTCCATTTTTCCTCCGTTTGCCCCTCAACATTCTTACTGTGCAGCCTAGAGGGCAAAGGTCCAACATTAGTGTTCACATATCTGGGTGTTTAGCTGAGCAGATACCTCTGCCCATTTTGCATCCCTATCCAGGACTATATCTTGTACATGGGACATTATTTTCCAGGTGGTTGATTTCTGCCTAGGTGTGCTTGATAATGGCTGAAGCTGCCCTGTATCTTCTATATCTTGTGTGTTTAATCTGTTAGGTTGTTGATTTTTGAATTTTTTTGGTGTTTATGGGTCCAAACAGAAAGGTGTTTAAAAATCCCATGTCGAGGATATTTTCTCCATCCAGGATTAAAATTCAGAGTTGGCTAAACCTTCTGGGTGTATTATGCACTACCTGGGTGATTGGGTAGTTCTTTCCGCTGGTGTGTATGACACCAAAACTAGCTGATGTTCAGAAAATTTGATTTTTGTAGTTTTGAATTTATGAATTTGGTGTCAGAAAATTAATGGTGCGAATATTAGGTCTATCTATGACATAGAGATAAGTGCACCATTGTGTACATGTGGGCATGTCATGTTCTGTAGGAGGGATGACCTTTTAATTAATGGATCGTATAGTCCCAGGGTGGCCTTTAGCACACAAATTTCCACTTGCCCTTGTGAAACCTCCATTGTGTGTGGCCATTGATCAGTATCTGGGTAATCCAGCAGTTCATGTCTCCAACAACAAAAGTGTTTGCTGAAAGAAGGAGTTGCTTTAGAGCTGTTAAAAGCTCTCATTGGTCCAGTGCACAGTTCAGTGCATACACACTGGATATTGTGTGTAATTCTTTGTGCCATGAGAAGTTAAAGGCTAGTATGAAGACGTACAGGAATTTTTTATATTAATCAATTTAAAGCTTTAGTTCATGTGTACTGTTGGAAAGTTGATATGACTGGTTGATATGCAACCCATACTGGTGAATCAGAGGAGGAATTGAGATGAGTCTCAAGTTTTACAGAAAAGGTTATACAAATTATAATCGATCAAAATGATGACCATTTGGTTAATTGAAGGGAATTATGCTGAGATTTAATATGAACAAGAGCTTCTAGAAAGGGAAGATAAATAGAAGACTACCAAGCTGAGGATGCATCTGGTTTGGGGAACCAAGATATAAATATTCACATGGAGGATTGTATGAGGAGGTCTTTCCCAGGTGATTAAGTGGTTGCAGATAAGTCTGCGATTTATATTAAAATAAAGGTCAAAATAAGGGCGGTAGCTCCATATATAGTTTATTGAGTTTTATTAGAAGGTTGGCACTCTTCATATCACCCAATTTGGTTGCTCAAAGGATAATACCCATGAAAATAAGCGCGGCGGAAACAAGCCTATATGCCAAGAATTAACAGTGGTGCTCACTACAGGGGGCCACTGATCAACTGTAGTTTTATAGATAGGATACAATGATGAGCCCTCATTTATTCTGACAAAATTTGATCAAATTCTGCGCGCAGTATGCCAAAGAAGCATGAGAGGCACCTAACAATGAACCAACATTATTTACTGTAACTTAACCAGGGGTGATAAATTTATGATCAATCTGCAATTAGAAAATTGCCCTGAGCTGATGACTGACCAATAAGGATGCTCCACAAATGTGACTCCTCAGCAGCTGCAGGATATTAAAGGAGTGGCTGTTGTGCAGATATCGCCTATATGAAGATGAGGCTGAGGAAAACGCCCTGAGTTTATTCTATAACCAACGAGACCAATAAATTACTACGCCCTGTACATGCCTTATCTGGACGTGACTATAATGGGGTTGGCTTGCCGCCTTGGTACCCACGGAGTCAAGGAATATTTCGTCGCTTATGTGCAACCATCAATTTTCCAGCTACTATGTGTGCTGGCTCGCCACAATATAGAAATTGGTGTTGTATTATGGTTCAATCGAGCATAGAAAAACGATACTTGCCTCCTGCTCAACCACCTCAATTTTTCATTTTTGAGGTACAAGGGGCGCTGGTACAGATGGACCATCATGTTGGGGACGTCCGCCATCAGTTGGACATTTTGGTACCACAATTAAATTTAGAATTACCTTGAGTAATAAGAGAACTACTGGATTAGCATGGCCTATCAGCAGAGTGGATTCAGAATGTAACAACGTTGGGGAATAATACCAAGCGCTTTATGATAGAGCTAGCAAAATGGGCGGAAGCTCTCAAAGCCATGATTGCTCAGCTTAAGGAAGAAATGACACTGATGGAACAAAAAAGTGGTGGGCCAAGTCAGCTCTTTATTGGCTGAATTAATTCAACTCCATATTGAATGGAATTTCCAGAAAATGGCAGATAATGCGCCTATCATTTGGTCAATGTCTCCCAAATATTTCCAGCTTATCCATCAGGTTACCCAACTGGAAGTTGTAGCCAGGATGAGCACTGACGAGCTTTCCCTATTTCAATTGGTGAGACAAGAGAGTATGTGGACATGCAAGGGTGCATTGATACCCTTCAATGGGCCAATGAGGAATTAGTATGGAAACAAGCCTCCCTCCTTAACCAAATGAATGATGCCAATCAACAAGCGGATAACGCTAGCTGGCAGCACGCGCACCTGTAAAACATAATTGAAGTTGTCATCTTGTGATTAAAAGCCATGGAGAAAAACTGAACGTTGAGAGGGAATTCCACCAGGAGTTGCAACATCAGTATGAAACTCTACAAAAGGAATTCCAGGATGGATGGTGTAAATGTTATTTGGTTAAAGTGGAGCATTTGATCAACGAACATTTCATGGGGCACTCTGGAGCTGGGGGAAGTGGGGCAAATAGTGGCGATTCAGGGGAAGAATGCTATGATTCAGCAAATGAGTATCCCTCGGGCGTTACAATGGACCCTCTGTGCAATACCACTTCTCCTGAGTCCTTTTTGATGGATTCAAGACCATCTGGGTGGCCATATGATAACGCACAAAGGGGTGGTTCCCATAGTCACTCTAGAACCAATTCGCCTGCTCCTTGTGGCAGGAACCTGGAGCAAGGTGAAGTCATTCAAATTGAAAAATTACCTCCTTTCAGTCATGATAGGAATCTACATGGTTACTTTAAGCATTTTAAATTTGCCATGGAAGGGACTTCTAATTGACAGAAAGCAAAACTGTTGCTGTCTGCCTTAGATGTGGAAAGCGCTAATCAAGTTACCTGCTATATTCCAAATAGCTCAGTATTTTTTCTAGAAGTTAAACAATTGTTTTCCAGCTGTTTGAGGGCGCTACCAAGATGGCCCAATGGAAAGCTGAATTTATGACTATACATTCTTACCAAAAAGAGACCCTGTTAGAATTTGCTGAGTGTTTTTCAGTGGAAGAACATGTCCCACTTGGAGCTAACATTTTATCCGCCAAGGATGTTGGTATAGTAATGATGGCGGCTGTCAAACCACATCAGGAATTATATAACACTATGTCTCACGGGTTGGATTGAAATGCCAGACTTATCCAAATTGTGAACACCTTATGACAACTCTCCGCCACAATCAGCGCTCCCAACGTAGCAGAAATCCTCTGCTGTCTCCGCTCCAAACTCTTCAGGATATGGGCCGCAGCAACTGGGTTATCAGCCTCTGGAACGTATTATCCCTTCATACGGGTCAGTGGATGCCTTTTGGCCCATGTACACTTCGCCAGTTCATCCATGACCTTGGAACCATACCAGCAACTTCTGAACTGGTCCTTCTGCCACAAGCTATATATGTGAACCTTTTATGAACACTTGCTTTCAGTGCGGACAAAGAGAGAATTATGTGGATAATTGCCCTAGCAACCCACAAGTGTATGCAATGCCAACTGAAAAAATTAAGCAGGGAAAAGCTCAAGTGGAGTAGAGACAGGATGCTATACCTCCACTAAGTCCAATTCACTTGTCCCTAACAATTCCCAAACGTCTTTTCAGGTAGAATTTGAACCTCAATCAGATGATTTATTATACCAGAAGTTTCCATTGGATACCCCTGCTTCCACTTCCAAGAGTAAAATTTCACCCCAGAGCCCCGAGTTCTGCCAGGATGTGCAGAAGCCATATGCGTGGCAGATCCTGGAACAGACTGGCACCAGCAATGCAGATCCCTGACAAACTTCGCCTCTTTAGTAGGGGTTAATGTAGCCAAACTGGTGGAGAAAATCGCTAGTGAGTATCCGCAAGTTGGCAAGGGCATTTCCTCCTTTTTGAGTAACACAAAGCCCTTGGACGTACATGTAATAAACACTGATGGTTCTTCTTACTCAGAATGTACTTACTGCAATATTTACGTTCAAAACACAAAAATCCGCGCTATCATAGACACGGGAGCCCCTATGAACATAGTCTCTATACAGTTGGTGGCTAAACTTCTGTCAAAACTGGATGTGGACCATTGAGTAGTATATGGGACTGCTGGAACGCATAGTACTAGGTCTGAAGGAGCATATAGCGCATTGCCTTTATGATTTGGGTCAGTTGGGCTTCCGCTCCAGTGGTAGTTTTGCTAAATAACAACTATGACAGGAAATTTGGCGCAGCATTTATGAGGAAATTTGGCGTTGTGATAAATATGGTGGAGGAAACCCTTACTGTTTTAGGCCAACAGATCCCCATATATTTTACCTCTTGTGGAAAATTCCAATGGATCGATTTTGCTCTAGTCAAATCAATCTAGTGTACAACGACAGAGTGATTCTTGTCATTATCAATGACTGAATCGGTGGACCAGGGCTCTACCCAACTAGATTTATGAGTAAAAAGGGATTCCGTTTTGGGCAGCAAGCGCTTAGAACCTACCATCTGGACATCAGTGCATAGTAGGGACTGAGCTTGAAATCAATGTCCCTAAAGGGCTTAATGGATAAATTATGGCTCCTCATCAGCACTCTCAGCTCAAACCACATGTGGCTCCAGGGCTACTGCTACCTGGGAATGGAGAGATGAAAGTGCTGTTAGAAAATTTACAAAAGGAGATAATAACGATCCAGTGGCACCAATTGGTGGCTCACCTACACTTAATTCCTATAGAGGAAGTTTCCTGTAATCATGATTTTGGCTCCTAAGAGGATCTCATAATACTGACAAGCTCTCCGTTTGGCATATTGACCGTGGTTTTGCGGAAAGTACTTACTGGATTATTGGTGGAACAGTAAGAACAGGCTATGGCGTTATTTTAGAAGTATCGAGATATTTTCACACATGACAATTATGATTTGGGGTATTCTCAAGGGGCGGTAAATTGGATAGATACAGGGGATCACCATACCATTTGATTGTGACCTATTAGATGTTCCAAAGCAGCAGAAGAGGTTGTCTCCAATGAAGTGGATAAACTTATTGTGCAGGGGATGCTAGAGCTGTCAAACAGTCCGTGGGCATCACCAGTGCTCATTATAAAAAAAAAGATGGCTTGAATTTATTGGCTATTGACTATTGTAAACTCAATAATGTAATGAAGAAGGATTTCTACCCTCTTCCATGGATTGATGACGCATTAAACTGATTGGGTGGGGCAATTTATTTTCCGCCATAGATCTGATCTCAAAGTACTGGCAGATCAAATTGCCATCAGAGGAATGTGAGAAATGTGTGATCATCGCTTTGAGAGAGTTATTCCATCCAACTCACATGCCACAAGGGTTGTGCAACGCCCCAGCTACGTTCCAGCGTGTCATGGATACGATTTTAGGTGATTTAAAGCTGTCCTTCATCTTAGTTTACCTCAATGACATCAATGTGTTCTTGCAAATATTTGCAGAGCACCTTGCACACTTGGAACAAGTGTTTCAGTGCCTTACTGCCGATAATATCTAGTTTAAGCCTCAGAAGTGCCATTTCTATAAAGAACAATTGGAATACCTTGGGTTCGTCATGGACTCAAATGGGCTTAAACTGCAGCCAGCTAGGGTGGAAGCAATAAGCAAGATGACTCGCCCAGGTAATAAGCGGGACATTCAAGTGTTTCTGGGGATGGTTGGGTATTACTGACGGTTCATTCCCAATTTCAGTTGCATCAGGGCACCGCTTTTTGAGTTGCTAAAGAAAACTGCTTCTTTCGATAGAATAAAATGATGACAGAACGCTTTTTATGTGTTGCAAACCGCGTTAGCAAGTGCACCCATTTTGCAATATCCCAACTTTAATAAACTATTCATAGTGCAATTGGATGCATCCCTCACTGCTATAGGGTCAGTATTATCCCAGAAGGACGATGACGGCGTGGAGCATCCTGTCACATTCTGTAGTCAAAGCTTAAACTGTCACAAACAAAACTACACCATGACTGATCAGGAGTGTTTGGTAGTAATTTACACTTACAAACAGTTTTGGGTATATTTACATGGAGTAAGATTCTAAGTAGTGATGGATCACGCTTCCTTGCACTGGCTACAGAATCTGCGTGAACCAGAAGGATGTCTCGCAAGTTAGTCTCTGAAGTACCAAGCATATGAAATTTTGAGATTATACACTGCCCAGGAGCAAAGCATCAAAACGCATATTGTCTTTCTTGGCTGCCAACGGTTGCTATCACAGCGGATTTAGATGATATAATGTATGAGAAGACGGTGGCGAACCAATACCAGGATGAGCCGCCACAGGTGATCAAGGTATTAGATGGACTCAGGGAGGATACTTTCTTACGTGGGAAAGAACTACATAAGTGGATTGGAGACTCAATGCTGAGTTTCCCTAAACCTTCGGCTAGACCCTTGATTATTATGGATGCTCATTGGGCTGTAGGACATGGATGATTGCGGAAAACGCTGGAGGTTTTGCGACCCCAATTCTACTGGGAGAGCATGCATTATGACATATTGTAAATGGTTAGTTGTTGTCATCATTGTCAAGGGGAAAAGCCTTTCCACAAGAAAACCACATACCAGCTAGTTAAACCCCGGTTCATATGGCACACAATTTCCATTGAGGTAGTGGGACCTCTGCTGACTAGCGCCAATCAATCCAAGTATATAATTGTTGCCATCAAACATTTTACCCAATGGGTGGAGGCCAGGGCTATTAGTGACTTGGGCGCGGTCACTACTGCTAAGTTTATTATGGAGTGTGTTATACAGTGAAATGGCTGTCCACAGTTCATTCTGACGGATAATGGAATCAGCTTCACTTTGCATATCCTTCCAAAGTTGAACGAATTAATGGCGATTTGCAGGGTTTTGACCACTCCCTATCATCCGGAATCAAATGGGATGGTGGAGAGAGTCAACAGAACCCTAGTGAACATGCTCCACAAATTTTTAATGGATTGGCCCTTGGAATGGAGTTCCCTTCTACCTATCACTGTGTTTGCATATACTATCAGTTATCATTCATCCACTGGTAAGAGCAATTTCAACTGCTGTACAGTCAACATCCAGCTCCGCCCACCTTGCTTTGAACATGTGTAGAGGACACTGGTGGTGTTATACCCAGAGATATTTGAAGACTCTTACGAATACATTGATCAAGCTGCAAATGGAAGCCTACCCCACTAATTTGGGTAAGAAGATTCGCAATCAGGCAGCCAATCAGAAGAGATGGAGTGGACTTCTGCTGTTAAATGAGGGGATCATGTTTTATTCCACAACCAGCACGGATTTGGGCGGAAAAACAAGCTCTCCAACATCTGGGCTGGCCCATTTGAGATAATAAAGAAGACCAGAATAGATGTCTACACTATCAAGGAACCTGCGGGGGGTCATATTATCAAATGAGTTCACGCAAAGTTCCTTTGAGTATATAAACAGTAAAAGCATATCGCCCAGTCAAAAGAGGGGGGGGTAATGTCAGGAAGTTGATATGACTGGGTGATATGCAACCCATACCAGCGGATTGGAGGGGGAATCGAGATGAGTCTCAAAATTTATGAGAAAAGGTATACAAAATATAATGGATCAAAATGATGACCATTTGGCGAATCAAGGGGAATTATGCCAAGATTTAATATGAACGAGAGCTCCTAGATTTAGGAAGACGAATATAAGACTACCAAGCCAAGGATGCATCCAGATTGGGGAACAAGATATAAAGAGTCACATAGAGAATTAAAGGAAGAGGCTTTTCTGGGTGATTAAGTGGTTACAGATAAGTCTGCTATTTATATTAAAATAATGGGCGATAGCTCCATATATAGTTTATCAAGTTTTATTATAAGGTCAGTGATCTTCATATTGTCAATATGGTTGCTCAGTGGCTAATATCCATGAAGACCAACTTGGCAGAAACAAGCCTATACGCCGAGAATTAACATGTACTATCACCCCACAGTGGTGAATCAAACCAATATTGTTAAGAGGAGCACTTTTTCCCATTCCTCCTCCTTTCCCTGTGGACAGTGGGTTTCCTGAACCGCCAGGATATCCACAGGTGGGTTTTGCAGGAGACTCAACTTCTTGACCCAGGACTTTAAGGCTTTGAGTCCTTCTATATTTAGCATCCTATCTCTACTGAGATGCCCGATGCACCTCAGGAGCGGTTATCAGGGCTCCCCAGCCCTACTCCCTCACTCTCATTACTCTCCATTGCACCTCTGCTTCGGAGAGCATAACTATGAGTAGGAGTTGGGGTGTATTCTGCATCCTTCAATACTGCTGTTTTTGCTCTTCTCTTGCCTTTGTTGGTTTTTCAATTTATCATTGCAGTGCACTTGTGTGCTCTTATTGGCCACATTTTTCTCATGTGCATTCCATTGATGATTTTCACTCCCAATTGGGTTATGCTCCAAAAATTCAGGGGGGGGGTGCTGAACCCCTATTTTGCCAAATTTATTTACAAATTGGGTTTCACTGAATCCATTTTGTTTGGATTGGTTGTTTGGTTTTCTGTAGGATTTTATTGGCTCATTGTTTCAAGTTCATCCATGTCTTCCAGGATCTTTTCTGATGAGATGGATGTTTCTGCTAATGACTTTGCCTTGGCCACAGCGAGCTTGCGAGCTTGTTTAGCCATTTTTGTACTTTCAAGGAAATTGGATTAATTATTTTATATGCCCATGTTCTCCCCAGTTGAATGCTTTTGCGGTATCTGTGATTTTGGTGTACTCTGAGTCATCTTCGCCCATCACTTCTTCATATAATTTCATTTCTCTTAGGCCTTCTTTTATGGGACAAGCATGAACTTGTGCCCAAAGGCCTGGCAGTGGTTGCATATTGGAGGCGCTCTCTCTACTTTTGCACAGAAAAGTTGGGATTTTTTCTTATCAATAGTAAAGGATGCGATGTGGGGATTTTGTGATATCCTCCTCTATCTCCTGGTTCAAGGAAATTATTGCAATTTCCTTCCCAGTGCTAAGGGTTTGCATCAGATGGAATCTTTGCATTTTGAATTGTTTAATTTCTCCATAGGCTTCCAAGCCTTCCTGGAGATTTTATCTGACTACTGTGCACACCAGTGTAGTCAGAAGACAGGTAAAAATTATGAAAATGTCTTTAGATTCTGCCCAACATGTGCATCTGGTTGATACCAAATGCTGCCTGTTGGGAAGGTTGAGCACTGCTCTGACCTTCGCTGCTTCATTTGCTTTTTCCACTGTTTCAAACTCAAGATCTACCCAACCTTTGCGGATAGTATGGGTTGTTAAGTACACCACATGCAGGAATAATTTAAGTTGGACTTCGCCAAACATTTCCCAAATTGTCAGTGTTTCTATGCCCAATAATACTCATAACCATGTTCCACCAATGACAGTGGTTATGAGTGGGATACTTCCATGTAACTGCAGTATTTTGCTAAAAACTCATGAAGCCTGCGGGGTGTGCCACCTTGGATTTTTTATTTTTACTTATATCTTCATTTGTTCCTGTGTGCTTGGTACATTTGGGTTGTGCATATCCAGGTCCGCTCCTCTTTACCACGTTTGGCCAATTCTTTTTGGGTTACTCATGCTCATATCACCTGGTATTGATTATCAAATTGTACTATTTAAATCGAATTGTATTACTAAAAGTGATAGTAATTGGAAAGAAAAACTGCTATTCCCATTCCTCATCTTTGTAACATGGATAGTCAGACAAGGACAACGCAGGCTTTAGGCTCTGCAGCCATCTCAATTTCAGGTTCACCCTGGAAATTTACCAAAATTTAATAAGAGGGCAAATTTAACCAATTTTATATTATATTTGAAATTTATATAGGCGGAGTGTCTAACACTGCTAAGCTGGTGGCAGTAATGAACTTGTTAGACCCCAAAAGTCAAATTAGTTATTCCTAAGCTGAAAAAAGCTGATGTGCCCTATCCTGATGCTAAGGAACTTCTTATCAAGGATTTCAGCGGAGTTGAAAGGATGACCACTTAGAAAATGGAATCCCTCAATATCCCTTTTAATAAAGATAAGCCTATACAAGTATTTGCAGAGCCGTCCTATCTGGAGGTGCAGATTCTATCAGGGTTAATGTTAGAAATGCTTTGATGCCTATTGAATTTTGGTCTTATTCTGATGGCTGGTTCTTCTATTGTAGTATGGTGGAATTTTGAGCGTCTATTGTATGAGGACAATAGACCAGATGGTGACTATAGTTCAAGATGTAGCTCCTTGGTAAAAGCACTTCAAAGCTGTATTCTCCTGCTGTTACTTGGACGATGGCACGCTGCCCTGATCTTACTGATCCCAAGTAAATTCTAGACTAATACAAAGTAAAGTTTTAAGCACAAAAAGCTTACATGTTAAACTATAAACTAGTGGTAATCGTTGTACGTTGTTTATTAGCTTCAACTTGAAGGTAATTTATAGGGTTCAATGTTTACCACATCTTGCCTATGACGTCTCATTTTCAATGGCACTTAGACAAAGGAACATGTAAAATGTTCGTTTGAGGGTCTACAAATAGTTCAACTCAGGGCATCTTGCTCAGCCTCAGGGTCAGTGTAAATAACGTCATCATTCTCAAGATGGCATTTTGGACACGTCTGCAAATATCTGAACTGATTCTCTTTCACAAGCAATTGGCAGTACATACCAAGGCGATTTGTATCACTAATTAGTAATTAATTTGATCAAAAACTTGACTGACATTAAAAACTAATTTTGACATAGACCAACAAAACCCACGTGCCTGAGTCATTAAGTCAAAGCTTAATTTAAGTCTGACCTAACCAACAAAGCCCTCAAGCCCATGTCATCATAGTCAAATATTATTAAGTGAAATTGCTAGGCCGCAGATCCTAAGCTTTGCATAAGCTTAGAATATACCTGATCCATAATCGCTAATATCTGATATGATCCATAATAGTTTAAGCATGCTAACATTACTATGTCCCTATCAAATATTTGACAGTTATTTTCAGTCAATTAACCAACACTTCCCCCACCTTGACTGGATATAAGCGGTGGGTACCCTTCTTCATGGGTCACAATGGCTAACTTTTCACATTCATCAAAGTACAAACATTATCTCGATAGCCTTTCCTAAGCCAACAGGGCCAGAGTGCCTGGTGCTGAGCTTTCTTGGGTTTGGCACATCTCTGACAGGGTCTAGATAGTTGGGACTTGTATGAGATCCGCATCTCTCAATTCCATTACAGGCTTCTCCAGTTTGATCGCACTCTCCTCCCCTACCAAAGAAGAGGTATCTAGTTCTAATGCCAGCAAGTCATCAAATCTATGAATTAAACTCTAAGGCTTGCAATTATTATTGTTTTATTATTATTATTAAATATTTATATTTATTATATCCAAATTTTTAATTTTTTTCTTTTTTTCTTTTTTTGTATTATTATTTTTTATGATATGAACAAAGGAATTTAGCATGTACTTGATTCACTACCCAGCCGCCTTGATCCTTAATGGTATATATGTCTTCAGATGATTTCTCCAATATAATAAATGGACCCTTCCAAAGTGAGGCTAGCTTATGCGCGCGGCCTGCGCTATGAGTGTCACAATATACTACTAAATCTCCTTCCTAAAACTTAGTCACCATAGCTTATTTAGAGTTGTTGTAGCTCTTCTGAATAGTTTTTTGACTAATTGCATTTTGATAAGCTTCAGATTGCAACTTGATTAAGTTCTTTGCTAGTTGCTCAACATATTTATTTGGGTTAATTGCATCAGTTGAACTGAGTACCAAATATAATGATGGAGGCAGAGCAGGCTGTCTACCATATAGAAGTTGAAATGGAGAGTGGCCCGTGCTGCTGTGGTGTCCAATATTGTATGCAAACACGGTCACACTAATTGAAGTTGACCATTGCAAAGGCGTCAAGGCTGCATTTTTGCATAAAATGCCGACTAAAGGCCATTCACTTGCTCTACCATACCATTAGTCTCAGGATGGTATGGTGTTGACAACACTCCTTTGATAGACATCAACTCATTTAACTGTTGTACCATTTGGGCAGTAAAGTTCATGCCATTGTCCGTCAAGATCTTCTGAAGGCATCCATGCTTATAAATAATATTATCCATAATGAACTTGGCAGTAGTTAGAGCCCCAATGTCTCAAATTGCTTTCACTTCCACCCATTTCATTAGATGGTCAATAGCAACAATTATGTATTTGTTGCATAGACTACTAACAGGCAAAGGACCAATTACATCAATTGACACGGTATGCCAGGCCCAGTCAGGTTTGATCAAATGATATTTCACATTTAACTTCATAGGCTTTGTAATTTGGCACGAATGATATCTATTGAGCACGCCTTAGATATAAAATTGCATGGAATCCCAATAGTAATTGGATCAAATTAATTCTAGCATCTTGGTCATTCCCCATGTCCAACGGCCTTGTGTACTTGTGTAATAATCTCCATTTGGTTGGAAGGTTTTGGGAAAATTTGACGTTGCCCTTAGGACTAAGCTTATATAGAACTCCATTTTGATAGTTGATGTCAATTAATGCTTTTTTGTCATTTTTTGAACTTCAGATGGCTCATCTCCATACTTTTGGGTAATCACTTTTTCATGAAGCTCATCAGCCAAACTGCTCATGACAGCTACAATAGGAAGTCGCGATAGTCCATCTGCATTTTGATGGGCCGCTCCAGCTCTATGAATAATTTCATAATTGTACGCTTGTAATTTCAGAGCCCAGCAGTCTAACCGTCCTTCAGGAACCTTGAGATTGTGGATCCATCATAATGAGCTGTGATCCGTCATGACTTGAAACTTGGTGCCATGAATGTAAACAAAAATTGTTTACAAGCATGGATGACAGCCAAACATTCTCTTTCAGTCACTGTATAATTACGCTCATGCTTATTCAGAGTCCTGCTGCAATAAGCGACAGAATGCTCCTTGCCATCATCCCCAATCTGCGATAGCACACCAACAATTGCAGTCAATGAGGCGTTGGTTTGTATGATAAAAGGTTTTCTGAAATCTGGATATTGGAGGATAGGCGCCAAGCTCATTTTGTTTTTCAAAGCCTCAAAGTCTTGTTGGCATTCCTCTGCCCAGCAGAAAAAATTCCTCCTTATATTAAGTGGTTTAGAGGCTCAGCAACCTTTGCAAACCCCTCTACAAATCTTCAATAGTATCCTAACATGCCTAAGAATACTTGAACATCTCTCATACTCGTCGGAGGGTGCATTTTGTTAATCGCCTCCACCTTTTGAGGCTGAGGCCACAAGCCCTTAGAATCAATGATGAATTCAAGGTATTCCAATTGTTCTTTAAAGAATTGGCATTTTCTAGGTTTTATCTTCAAGTTATCCTTCAACAGCCATTTGAACACTTGTTCAAGGTGCTCCAGATGTTCAGAAAATGTTTGCAAAAAAATATTGATGTTGTCCAGGTACACCAGAACGCAGAACAATTTATGGTCCCCCAAAATCGTGTCCATTGCGCGCTGAAAGGTTTCTGGCGCGTTAAACAGCCCCTGTGGCATGCATGTTGGTTGAAAAAGCCCTTGAGCAGCAATTATTGCGCACTTTTCCTGCTCCTCTGGTGGCAGCTCAATTTGCCAATATCCTGAGATGAGGTCCATTGCAGTAAAATACTTTTCCCCTCCCAGATGGTCCAGAGCATCATCAAAACTGGGCAACGGATATAAACCTTTTTTTGTAATGGCATTGAGGCGTTAATAATCAATTACAACTCAATTGCTGCCATCTTTTTAATTATGATTAAAATAGGGCTGGCCCATGGGCTTTTTAGATGGCACTATTATTCCACTTTTCAACAATTTGTCTAGCTCTTCACTGACTATTTTGTCACTAGCCCTGGGGCGCTGAATTGGCCTCATTATAATAGGCATATGGTCCCAGGTATCAACAAAATGCTGTACTCCTTTTGCACAACCTAAATCTTGGCCATCTTTGGCGAAAATTTCGGATTATCATTCAAACAACTCTAGCGCTTCATACTTCTGTTGTTCTGATAATCCGGTCAAATAAGTTCTCAAGATATTACAGTATGTGCTTAAGGGTTTCTGTCAGTAAGCCGAACTCAGATAAGTCACCAAATTTGATAGCTGATTTTAATTCGTCCCTTGAAAACAGATGCACAAAAGCGACTACTTGATATTTCTTGACCTTAATATTTCAGCTGGTCAAATTTTCTAGTAAGACATCAATCTCTCTGTGCCCCGGTATAAGTATTCCAGGCGCCACACTAGGTTCCATTTATGAATTATGCCACGGGGATACAACCTCCCCATATAATACTTCTGGAATATCCAGTATGGTCCCAGTCCTCATAACCAGTTGATGGCTGGAGCTATTGTTGCATCCTTATTCACAAATAGAGGTATTCCTCGATTTTTGTTTATGGCAGTTGGCATGGGGTGACTTCAATTTCCCCACTGAATATATCCTACTGGTATTATCCCATCAGCATAAGATATATTGAAAAAATTTCTATGACAGCTTGTGGGCTTCATATCATTGTGAGATTAATAAATTGGAAGTGATTATCCCAATATTGTCAAGACGTTTTCTTTAAAATCACATGAGATCCCATAGGTCCTTAAAAACTAGTTCCAATTAATATGTCATAATTGGCGTTTTGAAGCACTATAGCAGGTGCAGCTACTACCAAAGCTCCAAATCGCAGTGGCAAAGTGCTGTAAGCTCCTTCACTCTTAGTGTTATTAAAGCCTGTGGTCCCATATTCTTGATGATGCTCAATATCTGGAGCTTTTTAATCTCTTGTCCAGCTTCGTTGAAACAATGTTTACAGGTGATCCACTATCAACAATAGCTACAACTCTGATCTTGTTGACCAGTATATCCATGTAAGTGCACTCAGAGTATTAAGAATCAATAGAGTTTACTAAGTATATATGTGAAGAATCCAGGGAGTTAAGAGTGTTCTTCAGAGTATTCCCAATACTGGGACATTCATTGATGAATGTGTCAATTGGCATTGCTATATTGACCCCTTTCAGGCTTGGGGTATCTGCTGCATTGCTCGGCCCTTTGGCTTGAATATTCTCAAGTATTTGTTGCACATAGGGTTTAGCAACTACTTCAGAGGCTTTAGGTATGACAACCTTACTCTGGGAGCGAGTTACCGCATGTATGTTCAAAGAATCTTCATTCAATACTAAAATAGAATTGATTTCATTTTTAACCTGGCCCGTGGCCAGCGTTTTCTTATTGATCAGGTGGGACTGGTGTCTTAGGCACAATAGAGCGTCCCACATCTATTGTGCTTGTTCTTTTTCCTCCTCCTGCATGGTATCAGGAAGGACTATGTTGACATTTCGCTGATGGCATTGGGAAGCAAAGTGACATTTACAATTGCAATTAAAGCAAGTAATCTCACTAACTGGCTGTGAGGCTCTCATATTTGAGTTTTGCTTAATTTTTACAGGCGGATTGCTGTCAATCTTCTTATTGGTTTTTGGGCTTTCCAGTGGAGGCAGTGGGTCCTGATCTGTACCCAGTATTAGGAGGGCCATAATTTTTTGAGCACCTGCAAAAATAATTAACCAATTCAGAGGTTGCAAGGTTTTTCATGAGAGCAGGAAATAGAGTGGTTGATAAATTTGGGTAAGGTTCTAATGCATGTTCTAGTGCAATATTAGCATCAAAATCAACCATAGCCTGTGCGCCTAGGAGAACTTGAGCTTCACGATAGAACCAATTCATAAATTTGTCAATTGCTTCATCTTTCTTAAAGCAAATGTTCATAAACTTAGCTTTTCTAGTTGACATTCAATCTGGACCTCCAAATTCATGAAGCACAGCCTCCTTGACTTTGGCATATGTTGGATTTTTGTTAATGTGAGGCATAATAAACTCATTGCTCCACTCCTCCAAGCAGTTAATCATAGTGGCTGCTTTGTTATGGTCGCTGGCCCCATACATGGCCATTTCAAAGCATTTGACAAATGTGGTAATACTTCCGTTCTTGTCAAAAGCAGGCAGGTTTGTTGGTTTATAATTATCGCTTCCCCATTCCTGGTAATCATGATTACTTCTTTATTGACTAGAGCCAGACGTACTAGGGCGCTGAGGCATTGTATCCCAGTTTGAGGTGTTAGGGTTGGTCAAAGCAACCATACTGCTAGGCATTTGTCAACATGGCCCAGCATCCATTTTGGTAGCTATTTCTGAAGCTTCGTCCTCATAATATTCAGAAGAATTTCCAGTTGAGTGGTTTATAGCACACTGACAACGCCCATCGTCTAGAGTTCAAATTGCTTGTTGATTTCAATTTTCCCAATTGACACGATTTTGGTTTTTTAACTTTAATTTCACAATTTCCTCATTCAAGCTAGTAGCTTGTAGTTGCAAGGTGGAAATCACTTGGTCCTTTTCTTTTATTGCATTCTTGCACCGGTTTAAATACTCCATAGAGATTATTGTTCAACAGTTTAATAGCATTAACATCATCATTGAGATTATTGATCTGTATATTAAGATGATCAATAGAGTCTTGATTTTTTTTCATTTTTCACCCGATGGTCCTCAAATTGTGCTTGCCAGTAATTGATTTTACTGGTATATTTATCCTTCATCTGCAAAATTTTGGTGCTCAAACGTTGATATTGGTCACAAAATCCATCATTATGGTTTAACTGCGCCTCTTGGGCTTTGTGATTAAGCTCATGAGCTCTGAAGCGTTGATAGAAGTCTGAGTGATATTGCTAATCCAAGATTCGGTGACTCCTCTTCCTTCAAAGAAATTTTCAAAGATGGGATGCAATATGTCATTTAGCTCTTGTGCTAATTCTGCTACCCAGTCATTAGCCCAAGTGGCTAAGTTGTAATTTGCCTTCAAACTAGAATGGACCTCAGCGAAGTTGGCTTCCAATCGCTCATTTGAAATTTGGCCCGCCTGGCTGGAGTTGCAAGAGAAGTTAACCAACTCAGTAATGGCTGCATGATGGTGGGCGATTGTCATATGAGAATTTCTAGAGGTGGGATTTACAAATTCAATTATTGGGTGATATTCTATATCACAGTTAAATTGTTTTAGATCTGAGCTACACTTAATTGATGATGAGCTAGATATCTCATCCACAAAACATCTTGCTGTTGTTGGTGATAAAAAGGATTGCTACTATTGACCGTGGGCCCTTGTCCTATTTAATACCCTCTTAAAAACTGCTGTTCAAGACGTTCCAGCTCTTCAGGTGAAATGGGTTCGTCAGGGTAGGTAATAATGGGTACATCCTCCCAATTAATCTGGGACGCAGTCATTTTAGTATTCCCATTGGGCCTGGTAATGGTTTTTTATAATTGATTGGGATTGCTCCCCTGCTCAGCGTGGTCACCATCTGCATTCCCAGCCATGAGCGCCACTTGTTGAATTTTGGTCTTATTCCAATGGCTGGTTCTTCATTTGTGGTATGGTGGAGTTTTGAGCATCTATTGTATGATGACAATAGACCAGATGGTGACTATTGTTCAAGATGTAACTCATTAGTAATAGCACTTCAAAGTTGTATTCTCCTGTTGTTACTTGAACAATGGCACGCTGCCCTGATCTTACTGATCCCAAGTAAATTATTGACTAATAAAAAGTAAAGTTTCAAGCACAACAAGCTTACATGTTAAGCTATAAACTAGTGGTAATCGTTGTACGTTGTTTATTAGCTTCAACTTGAAGGTAATTTATAGGGTTCAATGTTTACCACATCTTACCCATGACGTCTCATTTTCAATGGCACTTGGACAAAGGAACATGTAAAATGTTCGTTTGAGGGTCTACAAATAGTTCAACTCAGGGCATCTTGCTCAGCCTCAGGGTCAGTGTAAATAACGTCATCATTCTCAAGATGGCATTTTGGACACGTCTGCAAATATCTGAATTGGGTCTCTTCACAAGCAATCGGCAACACATACCAAGGCAATTTGTATCACTAATTAGAAATAAATTTGATCAAAAACTTAAATGACATTAAAAAACTAATTTTGACATAGACCAACAAAGCCCACGTGCCTGAGTCATTAAGTCAAAGCTTAATTTAAGTCTGACCTAACCAACAAAGCCCTCAAGCCCATGTCATCATAGTCAAATACTATTAAGTGAAATTGTTAGGCCGCGGATCTAAGCTTTGCATAAGCTAAGAATATACCTGATTTATAATCGCTGATATCTGATATGATCCATAATAAGTTTAAGCATGCTAACATTATTATGTCCCTATCAAATATCTGACGATTAGGTCCAGTCAATTACTCAACAATGCCCAAAATGCTCTTCACCACTCCTATGGGCCCTAAAAGGATTTGTATAGGGTTTTGATACCATTTTTAAATGATGTGAGTGTTAGACCTATACTGTGAATTATCTTTATCAATGCACTGTCACTTTTGAGGCGCCTAACCATAGTCCCTGCAAGCCTCGCAACCAACCCAATTAGGCTAACGCGCCCACTAGAGAATAAAATTGCTTTTATGGTCCTCATTCCCATAGGCCTAAATTGATTGGGGAACTAATATCTTTGAAAAACTCTGGGCTATTATGCCAATCATCATCAAAATTGAGGTTTAAGCTTAAGGTTCATTTGATGAACCCTGGGAATAAGGCAGACCTGAGAAAAGTCAGGGCGGAGTAGAACTGAAATTTTCTACTTCCGCCACCTTTACAAAAGTCCCTGATAAGAAATTTTTTTCATCATCACCTGCTGTTAATTAATGAGGTCCAGTGCCAAGCCGCTTCCACTGGTTAAGCTAGTTACTATGGACAAGATATTAGTAGGTACTAATGGCATACCAAAAATTGAAGGTCAAGTTGGTTCATAAAGGCATACAAAAGCTTTATGTTCTTCAGTTAGAATTACAAGAACTTCCAGTTTCCACTGGCATATGCCCTAATTAGATGGAGTCCATGGGGCTATACCTCTTGAGATTTTGACAGTGTCCAGTTCTCAGCTAGGTCTGTAGATTTAAACTTGTTTAAGTCAAGCGGACACTCAGGATGTCAGTACAATAATTTAGTGGATGCTTATTTCTCCAAATGCACTTATATTGACACTTTTTAATAAGCCTTAAATCTATGCCATCATTGAAAGTGAGGCACATATTAGTATTGTGTCCACTAGACTGGTAAAAAGACTAGGCCTCAATCCTGATATTGATCATCATAAAATCTATGGTACCGTGGGACTACAAATTATAACTTCTAAAGGAGCATACATTGAATTGCTGTGATTCATCTCAATGGTAACATATGCTTCTGCCATCGTATACCCTAATAATAACTATGACTTTCTTATTGGAACCTCATTTATGAGGACTCATGGAGTTAATACCGATTTTAAAGTTTAACTTTGAAGATCCTCATATAGAACCTTGCATTAATTTAATCATTTTTTTGGATGAGGACCCAGTGCCTCATACTAAGGCGATTGTCAATATAATGTTTTAGAAAAGGTAATGTGACAACAAGTATAAACGGATTCAGGCCCATATATGGCAGTTACCCAATCAGATTGTGGAATCTAAGGGTTTTCTACTTTGTGCCAATTGTGAATTAACCATTCTGGCAGGTCATAAAATGATAATAGGGATCAAAATTAGTTTAGAATTTCCCAAGGAACGTATGGTGAAATTGTTAAGATGTATTGTCATTCTATGTTGGAACGCGTCACTGCGCCTGGGATCATCCTCCATGATCATGGCAAAAACGTGATACTATTAAAAAATTTGTTTTCTTATAAAGCACTTTTAAGTGGCATCAAACCATCACTTTTATTCATATTTTACCCACTGGAGAGGTGACCAGTATCCATAATTTTGGAGAGCTGGATGAACTGGACTTTTAAAGCAATGAGCATCAAGTGGTGTGTTCTCTGATACCCTGAGAATTTGTTTTGGGTTGATGGAAGATGAAAAACCAAGTTTTGGCCCTATTTGATAGAAATAGTACTTTTTAGTACTAGTGGTGTCCAACCCAAGAGTGGGGTCCTCCACGCATATTTATTTACAGGGTGCTAAACAAAGGAATAGTTAGATAGAATTACTAGCATGGTGCCACACGTTAGCTTAAGCATCCATTCTATAAGGGGAAGAAGGGTTAGTTGGATTTTTGTCAAGTACTGGCTTCAGATGGTGGGAAAAGGCAGACTAAATGGGGGTCAGAGCATTAGCGGCAAGCAGAATAAGGAGAAAAAGGTGAGGATACTCCTCATCAATGAAACAATGGTTTCATCACCTTGACATATTAAGCAAGTTTAAATTTGACAAAATTTATAAAGTCAGGCATATGTGTGAAGAATTCAAGTTGTTGGAAGGTTTGGGGGTAGTTGGTGTCATAAAATGAAGATCTCACTTCAGTGACGCATGCACAGACAGCTAAAACTAGTTCTTTAATATAATATTTGGCGTCCTCAAGGAATCTACAAGAAATTAAGTTATAAAAACCTCGCAAAGTGACTCAATAGCCATATGTAGGGCTTTTCAGAGGAGGGAGTTAGTGAGGGCAGCAGCAGCATTGATAGCCACTTGATAAATATTTTTGTTAATTTGGAATCCTTCATGAGTATGGAAATGGAGTTAGGGAGTCAAATTAGGGGGTTGTGTGAAGAATTATAACCAGTTAAAGTTGGTATAAATTCTGTAGGGGCAATCTACGTCATTAATCCATTTGAGAGCAAAAGGATTTGACACAACCAGCGCTGAGCTAGCAACAGTTACGGTGGGGTGGAAGCTTCTGATTTGCTGCACATAGTGGAACATGGAAATTCTGCTAGAGCTTGAGCAGCCATTTGGCCAGAAATAGTTCTGGCAGTTGAGACTTTTTTGGGCGGAGTGGTGGGAGCAGCGTCTTCAGTATAAGAGGGTTAGGGGGAGAAATTACGCTTATGCAAAAAATTAGTAAAAACAGTAGTGGGGCTTACACCAGAGGGAGGAGAGGAAGAAATGGCTTCAGCGGAAACACTGGATACTTGCACTTTGAGTGGTCAAGAGATAAGCACAAGGGACACATGGTGCAGCCATTTTCAACGCGTATTCAGAAGGAATGATCGGGGATAATCTGATTATAGTGAGGGTATCGCAAGGTGGATGTCATGACAGAATGGGCATATCATCACAAAAGTTTGAGGCCCAGTGGAATGTTTAACGCCATTTGGAACCACAAACTGCAGCATGGGGTCAGCGCTGGTTTGCAGCCAAGCCCTCCATGGCTTTATGGCAGGGGCAATCAGGTGAGAGGTGAGAAGACAAACTGGCGAACTAGACCACCAGTGTGGCCTCATCTGACAAGTGACTTAAAATTTTTGGGATTGGTATATTTTTATAAATTAATGGCAGCTGTGCTGCTTCCATGGTGTGAGCTTCACACAAAAACCAAGATTAAAGTACCACTTAATGGGCAAAAATCCAAAAATCTGCTGGGTTTATAAACTTTAGTGGCCATCTTGATGATGGATGCAATTGCATAGGGGAAGAGATTCCCATAGTTGACACAAAAGACAAAATTTAGATTGCTTTGAGGGAGCACCAGGGGGCTTTTGAGCACCGCCTGAGAGCGTGCGAGGTGGTGGACTAGGTCCCAAAGTAGAATATAACGTTCTAAGTAATTGTGGAGCTAGGTGGGAAAGCCAGGGGGCGTTTCAGCGGAAGCTTATAAATGATAGGAAGCGGCGCACTGCTGCACCACGTGGGGGCAGCAGGCATCATCTAGTTGACATATGTAAGAAGTGGCGGGGCAAAAAGGCGGTCAAGATAAAAACATTTTTTAGAATATCATTTTTTATCAAGTAAAGTGATCAAAGCGAAAGATTAAGCCTTTAATAAAAAGGATATACTTTGCTAAAGATGATTATGATATGAAGTGCGAACAGGATGTTCTACACAATATCAATACTAGTAATCAAATGCCTATTTGCCTTCATCTCATTAGATTTGTTGAGGCTGCAGATGAAATTGTTAATTGTGAAATTAATCAATTAGTGAAAAATGGGATGTTAGTGCCCTCCAAGAGTCTTTGGGCATCTCTGGTGTTGATTATTAAGAAGAAGGATGGTTAAAATCGCAAAGTAATAGATTGTTAAAAGCTGAACAATATTAGTAAAAGTATTCTTATCTTTTACCTCAGATTGAAGATGCGCTAGACTTCTTGGGTGGCGCGCAATATTTTACATCCATGGAATTAACTTCAGGCTAATGGTAGATAGAGTTGACCAAGGAGGAACAGGAAAATTGCGCTATGATTATGGCCCAGGTCCTTTACAACCTAATATAATGCTGCAGTGATTGTACAATGCCCCAGCAACCTTTCAGTGGACTATGGATAGTATCCTCAGCAATTTAAATATTCCTCCGACCAATTTGTTTAGAAATTATATCAACGTTTTTTCCAGAACGTTTACTGATCATATGCAACATCTCAAATAATTTTACTACCAGCTTGCTAAGGCTGATCATAAGGTCAAGCTGCATAAGTATAAGTTTTTTCCATGAGCAGCTGGAATATCTGAGATTTGTTATTGATAGAATGGATTGCATCCCAGCCAGCGAAGGTTGAAGCTAAAAACGTTGGCACATCCATGTAGCAAGCGTGAAGTTCATGTGTTATTGGGAATGATCTTTTATTGGCGCCAGTTTGTAGAGAATTTTAATATGTTAGGTGAACTGCTGTTTCAACTTCTCAAGAATGGAGTATCTTTTGAGTGGACTGGGATCTTCTAATTAGCTTTTTGTAAACTCAGATTTTCCTTACCCAAGCGACACTGTTGAAATACTCTAATTTTAATAAACCAATTATTTGACAAACAGATAATTCTCTCACCGCCATCAGGGTGGCGTTATCAAAATTTGATTCAAATGAAATTGAGCACCCTGTCACTTACTGTAGCTGGACGTTAGTCTTCCATGAACGAAACTATATGGTAATTGAGAAGGAGTGTCTGAAAGTTATATATGTATATGAACAATTTAGGTTTACATTCACAATGTGCATTTAACTAGGTAGCTTACCGAGCCTCTCTATGATGGTTACAGAATATAAAGGAGTTGTAAGGGCGTCTGGATTGTTGGACGTTATAATTACAAGCCTATGACTAGAATTCTGCACCGTTTCAGTGTAAAGCTTCAAAACACTGATGGATTATCTCACTTGCTATCGTATCCTTAATGGCCAATGTTTCAGTGAAGTTGTTTGGTAAAATGGCAATTCAAATTATGATAATGAACAAGCAGAAGTTCAGCGCTCGTTAAGGAAACTGATGAAGAAAACTCTTGTTCAAAATGGTAAGCTTTACAAAGTCATTAATGATAAACAACTTTGGATACATTGGCCAATGGAATGAATCAATATTATTATCAGTGCCCATAAGATGATGGGGCATAAAGGTTTTAAGGTGGTTGCATTGTAAAAGCAGAACTACTATTGGGAATCTATGTGTTTGGCGCTCACGAGACCCTCCACTATTGTATGTAATGCAAAGTAAATGCCCTTAAAAGAAAAAAACTTCTTATCAATCAGTTAAGCCAAAGATTACTTGGCACACCATTTTATTGATGTGATGGGGCCTCTGGCCAATAATTCTTGTCAGTTTAATATAATCGTGGCCATTGATCACCTCACCAAGTAGGTGGAGACCAAAGCAACCAGAGACCCAGGGGACATGGCTATGGCGAGGTTCATCCTAGAAGAAAGTGTTTAACGCTATGGATGACCCAGTTTCTGTTGACGGACAATGGAATTAATTTTATATCTCAAATAATTTCTAAACTCATTGATTTGATGGATATATGTGAATGTTGTCTTTTCTATCACCTTAAGACCAACGGCATCATGTAGTGAGTAAACAGTACACTTATTGGAATTTTTATAAGATAATTACAGGTAAGGCGCCCATATGGAACCTTTTCTTGCCTTCCGCTGTTTTTGCTTATGATGTCTCATATCATTCGTCCATGAGGTATTCCTCATTCGCTTTGATATATGGGAAAAAGGCAATTCCCCCAATTTTTTATTTGTAAGTTGATTAAGAAGAAGTGAGCCCTGATATCTATTTAAAGAAACTGACTAGATCCTTTATCCAACTGCAGAGCGGAGCATACTCTAATGCGTTGGCTCTAAAAGTAAGATCTTGGGAGCATGATAACAAGGGCCAGCGGACCTTACCAACTTTATTGTGAGAGACTTTTTTTATCATGAAAAATTAAAAAATTCAGATAGACTAGTAAATTGAAGCATTTATAGAAAGGCCCTTTTGAGATTATAGAGAAGAAATCTACTGAAGCATTTACTTAAAGGATTCCCTTCGAGGTTACCTTATAACTGGGTGCTAGCTAAGTTCCTCAAAAAATACCAGCATCTTGCTGTACTATTGGCCTCCAGCTCTCAATGAACTTTTGGACCTCACTCGTCTTTGTTTTCCGATGTTTTGTAAAGTGGGGATATGTTGGATTTGATTTGACCAATCATCTTATATTAATATTGTTAGTTAATCTTATAATTACACTATTATGCAGATATAAGAGTTTGATTGATCATTATGGTTTAATGAGCGTGAGTCCCACAACTTTTTCTTTAGTTGTTAAGTAAGTCATATGATTTTATTGATTTAAATTAACTGGAGCCCTTCATTTCTGATGATTAACATTAGTTGATAAAGTCCATAATATCCATCAGTGCAATCTCTACTTCATATCCATTAATCACTAACGCTGTGGCCTTGGTGTCCCTAGCACCCTCTATATAATTTTGACACTCCTTTGCCCTGCACCGCATAAGATAGTCAATGATAGGGTCCTATTGTAAGTAAGGACGTCTGCCAGAATTTCATTGCTATCTGGCCTAGTGACTTTATGAAAATATCCAAATCCTAAGCATTTGCTTTCTAGATCTAATTGGATACTATGGCTCGAGTTTTCCAGTAATATGTGCTGCTTGGTAGTCAGAAATTGCACCAATAGGATCTTAGTAAATGAGAAGTTCTTATCTGATAAGGATGGTCAAGTGAAGTGAGATCTTTTTCAAGAGGGGTACTACGTTCAGTATACCCTGAAAGAAGAGTATGAAGAGTGAGCCTGAAGCCACTGGAAGTAGTAGATACTACAGTTTGCTCATTTTTTTCTAAATTATTCCCTATTTAATGATAAAAAAGTTTTTATTACTTTGCGTTTCCCTTAATTATTGTCCTCAAACAGTACTTTGGTTTTTTGTGTGTCAGTATCTGCGCTGTTAAAATACAACGCTTAGCGCCAATTTTAACATACCACTTGTCCTTTATCTTCTTCTTAAGGTTCCCATCGATACGTCAGGCATCTCTGAAACTTCTTCAAAGGTCAGGCTTAACTTCTTCGGTTTCATCTTGCAATATTCCTCTGGTAACTTAATCAGGTCATAAAGGCAATCAGTATCATGTGCTTGGATTTTAAAAAATGGTAATGCAATAGTCTGTCGGCGTTAAGTGCTTGCTGCTAGCTTTTCAATCACTTTGTTATTCTTTAAGCTCTGAAAAACCTTGTAGTTATACTCAATAGTGTGGTCTATCCTTCTTCAACTAATTGGGCGAGTATATCTAAGCCTAATGTCACTAGCGTCAGTGTACAGGTAAAATGTCTTGTTGAAGTTCAAGTAAGCTAGGATTGGCGACTCTATTAATCTAGCTTTCAACTCTTTATAGGCCTGATCTTGCTCCAGGCCCATTAAAATCAGTTTTTTTAGTTAATAGGTAGGTAAGCGGCCCAGCCAACTATGTGAAGTGTAAAAATTGCTGATATTTTCTCATAACCTAATGAAATAATTGAATGTTTTGCAAATTTTGAGGCTGTTAGTTGGATATTATAGAATTAGTCTTTCTTTCCTGAGGCTTGATTCCATTCAGGCTGATATGATTCCCAAAGAACTCCAACCATTTCCTCAGGAAGTACACCTACTTTGAGCTTCAGATTAGAATCTCAAAGTCGGGTAAAAACTTATTGTAATTTGGAAGAGCTTTTGGAATGTGAACTGAACGTGGCAATATCATACAGATAGATGAGCATATTTGATAACATGAGATCTCCAAAGATTCAGCCCATCATTATTTGGAAAGTGGCAGTGGCATTGCATAACCCATGTGGCATCCTTGTAGGTCTAAACAAACCCTGACTGCTGATCAGTGAGCACTTCTCTTGACCTTCAGGCAAGAACTCCATCTTCCAGTATCCATTGGCAAGTCCATCGCAGAGAATTACTTTTATCCTCCCAAACACCTCAGAGCGTCATCTATTCAAGGGAGATGGTATAAATTCTTTTTATTAACCTCATCCAAATGGCGGTAGCTCATAACCATGCGGTGTGTTCCATCCTTCTTGCACACTAGGAGTAGTGTCAAAGCCTATGGGAACTAGAAGGGCCATATTTATCCAGATGTAGAAGCTGGTTTAGCTCCTTAATAAATTCATCTTCAGCTTTTGATTGGCAGTGTGGATTAGATCTGGGAGGGATGGCAGTTCCAATGACCATCCTGTGAGCCACTCCTTTGCACAATCATTAGTTATTTACTCCAATGCTGAGGATGTCTTTGTACTCATCCAAGAGCTCATCCAATACTTTCTGCTCATTGTCAGTCACATCCCCATATCCTGATTCATCAAAATCCCAAAAGCATATACTGATTCATTAGCGTTGCAGCTTGTCACTCTGAGTTGAGTGACGACTTGTCCTTTCTCTACATGGATAGGCTGTTTTTGATTGTTGAAATTTGCTAAAACAACTAAAATTAAATAAGGTTAAGTTTAAATCTCGCCTCTATACCAATACTTTGATCTCTGATAACAAATTTCTGGAGGCGCTATCCTCTAAATTGACAGATAAAAGGAGGAAAGATCCAGAATCACCTAAAACAAAGATGATAAAGAGACCACCATGGAGTTTCTGAAAGGCTATAATAGCACAAAGTAAGGTATCTCATCCATCACCTTTTCCTGAAGCTCATGGAGATCATGATTGTTGGTCCAAAAGGGAACATACCAGACCCAATAAACCCAGTACCCTATAAATATCAATAATATTGACTTTATTAGGGGAAAGCTGACCATGGGATGGGAACTTCTGAAAAAAACAGCAACAATGAAACACCAAGATACATTAGAGGCACCCCAGAGGAGAAAAAGCTAACTCTTGCTGCCAGCGGGACCTCCAGTGGAAGAAAGAGGGGGACTTTCAGTGGAGGCCTATGCCAATACTGAGCATTAATGAAGGAAATGGTCTGAGTTGAGGAACCAGAAAGGGAACCTGGATGAAACCAACCGTTGCTTGCATGACGTAAAATGGCCAAACAACCAGGCTTGGAAGTGATCCATAAGGTGAGAATGGAAGCGACAAACAGCTTCATGGAGGGTGGTAATAAAGCCAGAAAGAGCATCAGGGACAACAATGTGAATTGTCCACATGACGATTTCCATGACTAAGGCACAGAGTTAAGGGTGAATTGGGATGTCATGGAAAAGGCAATGATGTCTTTAGACAGGATGAAAGCTTGTACGCGCTCCTGGCAAAAGAGACGCATTAATCAGGCCAGATCGCATGTAAGGTAAGACATTCTTCCAAGCGGTGGACTAAAGACCCGTATTGGTCGCATACAACGCATGAAGACTGAGAGGCGTTAGACAGCTCAGCAGTGCAGCATACCCTCTTCAGGCATCTCCATATGTGGGCGTGAATTTGGGGCAGTTTTTAGAGTATGGTGGGCGTATCTCCAAATGTCCTTCTGGATGGCTAAAGAGTAAGGAATGTCCATCACATCAAGATAGTCAACATGGAAAAGGTATCTGGACAACGGGTGCCAAATTGTGCAAAATGACTTGCACATGGACTACTTGCTTGAAAAGGGGGTAGGGAAGCTCCTCAGGGATGTGTGTTCGCTGATGCTGATTCTCCATTCTGCACTCCGCATAGTCAGGAGAATCCATTTGAAGTGGGCAGGGGTCCCATGAGGACCTGCAGCAGAGTGTTGAGAGGCCAGTTAGTGAGGAGAGAGTTAGGGTGACCTGGGTTGTGGAGGCAAAGCAATGGCAAAATTGGAGCATGCCGCATGGGACCAGTGTTTGGTAGAGAGTGTGGAGTTAGTTACCTGTGCATACAGGTGCCAAGTATCTTGGAGGCATAGTCCACGTAGTTGATCAGTCCCATAACACCACTTTGGCGTGGGTCAAACAGGACATTCAGATGCATGGGGGGAGTGGCCTATCTAAAGCCACCCTTGGAGTAGGTCATAAAGAGTGGCAAATTAGGATGGAGAAAAAGCGATGGCGTGTGTCACAAACCAAACTTTGGACAGAATCAGAGAGTTGGCAAGCACAACTTTGCCTTTCAGGCTAGTTTGCTGGCCTCTTAGTGAGGCGATGCGCTTCATAACGTTGTCTAAGATGTGCTCTCCATTACAGAAGTGGCGTACCCTACTGCCTCCCGCCATGCGCCCAGGTGGCGTACTAGACCTTCAGTGACTCGGATACAAAAGGGAGTACAAGAGGGGCAATTTGGTATGACCGCCTGTGCAAGCAGACCAGAGATCGTGGCATGGGAATGCAGGGTACCGAGGGGCGGGGGAACTGAAAGTTAGGCACTTCCAAGAATAATGATTTTGGTCTTGTTGGCATTAGAGGTTGCATTATTGAAACCCTGGAGCACACCTGAATAGATGCTTCCAGTATGCATGCATCATGTTATTATAGAATCCAACCACACAATCATTAACGAATGCAAGCATCCTGAATGGTGCCTGGCTTTGCAAATGAACACCAGTAAGATGAAGGTTTACACTATGGAGGAGGTCAAAGCTAAAGCTATACAAAAGTGGGCTCATAGGGTCCCATTGACGGAGACAACTATGAGTACAAACCCAAATCAGTCATGAAACCTGGGCTACGTAATGCTATAGCGGATGATTCAATAAGCAACATTACCAATCTAATGAACTAGGATGGAAGAAGAAACTTGTGGAGGCAAGCCTTGAGGTATTCCAAGTTTACACAATCATATGCTTTCTGCTGATCAAGGAACACAAGCGCACCAGTAGCATGCAACTTGCAGATGTCGGCTACAGCAAAGATGTTGTCCCATATTAATCTCTTGGGTATAAAACCAAATTGCTCAGGTGATATCACCTCAAAGGCAACTTTATAAGGCGGTTTGCCATAATTTTATTAAAAAGTTTGGTGTCAGTGTTGGTAAAAGCGATAGGTCATCAGTTTGCCAATACAGCTTATAAACCCTTCTTAAACAAGGTCACCAAACAAGTCTTTTGGCCACCAGGAAGGAGGCGTTTATCTAACAGATATTTGTTCATAGAGGATAACAGCAAACTGAAATATTATTAAAATATTGTTTTAAATTAAAAAAACCCATCTGGGCCTGGGCATTTACTGTGGCGCACATCAAACAGCAAACCAGAGTTTGTTGTGGGCTATTAAATCCATTAGTTCCGGGTGTTGAGAAAAGGTGTAGATATGTGCACCAGCAAGGAAGTTGTCAATTTCAGCAGGCTCAACTGGATTGGACCTTTACAACTTAGAGTAATAATATGAATTTTGATGGACATCTCCTCCAATGATTCTTGATGGTGTTGTCTGGTCGCCAAACCTATGTACAGACCAAGGCTTGTCATAAAATGAAAACCATCAGAAGAAGTAAGTGGAGCACATTTCACCTGCCGTGTGTAACAATCAGTGATTGTACATGGATTTTAAGGCTGGGACTTAAGAAATCCACTATGATGGCAGTTGCTGATCCCAATTTTCTGAACTTGATTTAATTGACGAGCTGATGCACTTTGGGATCATTTATATAGTATAAATTTTATTTTTTAAGGCGGATTTTATTTAATTTAGGTTCCCTTGATCTGCCAGCATATGAAATCCAGAATGCCGGCATTTGTTAATCCTCAGACACGCCTAAATTATTATTAATTTGTGTAGCTCATGAAGGGCTACTTTATTATAAGTGAGAATGCATTTCTCTTACATCACTTGTGAATTCTAAATTATTTTGGTATACTTCCAAAATAAAGCCCACTCGCTTATATTTAGCTCAGTTATAAATTTATAAAATTAAATTTATTCTTTGGGGACCTTGGTCGCAATAAACTAGGGTTAGGATGGAGCATTCAACGTCCAGTGGGCTGTGGAAAGTGGTTGTGCAATACAACCAAGGTCAGGGTTGTGACAAGGTTTTAGTAGAGTGCAACTGAATAAAAAAGAGTGTTGAGAGGATGCAAGTTTAGATCCACTGGACCTCGACCAGGGGTCAGCATATTTTGAATATTTTGATACTGCCCCACAAGCAATATATGGACCCCTAAATGCAGCAGAATTTGACTATTCCGTTGGATGTTAAAGAGGGGATTTGCATGCCATCGCAATCCTGATTTTCAGAAGATCAAGGTGATCTCTTCCAACATAGGCTTGCATATGCTGAGGTGTCAAATAGGGCCTTAGGAGCCCATTTGTTACAAAATTACAAGTCAACCTTTCATGGCAAGCTGTGCACCAGACAGCTCACAAGATGGCATAGAGTCAAGTGTTCCAAGCACTGCTCTGAGCCCTAAAATCCTCTTTGTTGTTGTGCTGGCTTTCCAGAAAAGGAAATGTGGAATTTGGATGTGGGAAGTTGGACCGCTGGCAGTTGAGGCCTCTTGCGCCCATTAATGGGACCTCTAGGGGGAACATCAACTTTTCACAAACCCTGGATTTCTGGTCAACCCCTTCGAGCTTTCCCTCTTGCAAAGTCATCAGTTGGAAAAATTACCTAATCATGATTCCCCCAACCCTGCATGATGGTGTTCTGGATTTCTATTTTCAAGGAGGTAATGTAACAATTGGTGATCATACAAGGATTTCCTAAGGTTGGGACTTAGTAAATCCACTAAGACAATAGTTGCTAATCCCAATTTTCTGAACTCAACTCAATTGATGAGCTGATGCATTTTGGGATTGATTATAAATTTAAATAACGATTTTTAGGGTGTATTTTATTTAATTAAGGTTCTCTTGATTCACCAACTTTTGAAGGTCAGAATGCTGGCATTTGTTAAGCCTCAGACATTCTTTAATTATATTTAATTCGTGTAGCTCATATATAGGATATTATTTAATAAATGAGGATGCATTCCCCTTACCTCACTTGTGAATTATACATTATTTTGGTCTCCTTTCGAAATAAAGCCTATTCTCTTATCTCTAGCACTGTTATAAAAATATTATTTTGAATTTATTTTTGGGGACCTTAAAGCAATAAACCAGGGGTAAAGGGAGTATTCAACGTTCAGTGGGCTGTGGAAAGTGGTTGCACAACACAACAAGGTTGGGGTCATGATGAGGTTGTAGTAGAATGCAGCTGAGTGAAGCTGAGTGGTGAGATGAGGTGAGTTTGGATCTGCCGGAAATCAACCAGGGGTCATTATATTTTGCATATTTTGATTCATCTCACGAGCAATATCTGGACCCCCCAAATGCAGCGGAATTTGACTGTTCTGTTGGATGTTAAAGAGAGGATTTGCATGCTAGTGCAACTCTGATGCTAAGAAGATCAAGTTAACTCTCTTTTAACATAGGCTTGCATATGCTGAGATGGCAAATAGGGCCTTGGGAGCCCATTTATTACACCGTGATATCTTTGGCCTTGTATTGAACACAAACTAGGTGTTTGTGCTCCCTTACCATTGTGATCAGATGGGAGGATACCTCAGCCCATTTACAAACCCTAACAGGGCTTTACCCTGCAACGGTGACATTACTATCCAGGTGATCTACTTCCACTAATGTGTACATTTAATGACTGCCAAGTCAGCCTTGGAGAGCTGAGACAAAACAAGACGTGCATTGGAGATTGTGTGCGCTCTGAAGGCTGACCATGTGGTGAGAGGATCGGCATTAAGGGTGTCACAAACTCCTGGGTCAAAGTCATGGTGTCAATCCAGGTCAAAATCTTGAGAAAAGAGAGTTTCTCTGGGAGAAGTTTACTCCATCTTGCTAGCTGAGCTACCGGGCATGACAGCGTAAAGGACACTGAAACCAACCTATGATCAGAAAAGTCTAATTTTGTGGTGGTGAAGTGCGAGATTTTGGGCAAAAATTTAACGGTGCAAGGATGAGATCTAAGCATTACATAGGAATCAACTGGCCATTGATCACATGAGGGAGAGACATGTTGAGTAAAAGAAGGCGTTATTGGGGAGGGTGTCATAGAGGCCCAAGGTGGCTTTTAGGACATGAAGTTTTACGTGACCCTGCAGAGGGGTTAAGTTAGGAAGGCCAGGGATTGGTGGTTGTGTTGTCCCAGCAGTTCAGGTCACCAACCACGAAGGTATTGGGGAAAGGGGAAGAGTAGCTACAGTAGAGAGAAATTCATGACTAATATATGCACAGGTTGGGGCGTACATGTTAGATAATGCGTGCAATTCCTCACACCACAAAAAGGACACAACTAGCACATGACCATACAGAAAGGTTGTTTGGGATAAAATTTAAAATCATGATTCTCCTGTATAAGCTTTCACACAGTGTGGCGACCAAAAAGATTGGGAGAGGAGGAGAATGGTTGCCCATGTGTCCTTAGCACCTTGCAGACAGTGGGTTTCCTGAATTTTCAGGATGTCCACAGGCAAATGGTTTTTAAGAAACTAAGTTTTTAGCTCAGGACGGAGAGCCCTTGAGTCCAGCGATGTGCAACGTTCCTAAAGTTAGTGGGACCACCCTTGCTACTCAGAAGCGAGGGGAAGGACCCCTTGGATCTTCCCCTTCATCTTCCATGGGATGCAATTTGGCTTGAGCATGAGTGCATGAAGAAACAGAGCCATAGTAGGCTTTAGGGGTAATGTCTTTTTTCAGTTTTTTAATTTTAATAATTTTTATTCAAATTAGATTTCGTGGCATGGTGCTCCTCTGTTGCACCATCAATGGTCACAAAAAACTTGGATAAGATTGGGTGTACAGAGTTGGAATTGATCAGTGCATAGGGTGCATGTACAGGTGTAAAAAGCATAAATTGTTGGGCCTCAGGTTGACATGCTAATCTTATTAGTTGGCAGATTGTAAATCCGATGATGCAGAAGTTGATGCATTATTGGCCTGAGTCTGGGCAGGCGAGATCACAAATGTTGCTGTAGCCTTGGCCGCTATTTGCCTGTTTGGCCTTCTTGCAAACCGTGGGGACACGAGCATAACCTGGATGAAATAACCTTGTGATCCTCAAGGAAAGGTGGCATCAGTGTCAATTGCAGGCTCATATTGGGCTTCAGAATGCCCCATTGACTCCAAAACCTCAATTATAATGGCACCCTCTCTGGTAGGGCAGGTGTGTGTCTTTATGGCCAAAAGTGTCAAGACTGGGCTCCCAAGGCCCAGCCCGCCACCAGCCCTACACCACTCACCCCCATATGTGGTTGTACCAACTCTGATTGTTCCTGTCCAAAAGGATGGCCTTGCAGGGCACACCATGCCAAGATGCAATGCACTGGACTCTGTCGCCTCAGACTTCTGGGCAGAGGTGCCTCACAAAACCTCTATCCGCTAATGGGGGTCAACAGGCTGAGGTGCAGCCAACTGGTCTCTGTCACCTCAGGCCACTCTAGCTTCCCCTCTATCCAGGGCAAGACCTCTCCAAAAGGAGCCCAGTGCATCCACCCCCTTTCCTGATGCACCGCCATCTGCTCCCCAGAACTGCTTCAAATAAATTAAATTTAAATAAAACAGGTTCAGCAAAAAGCGGCCTTTATTGGAAATGGACTCAAAATTGGAATAGAATTCCAAATTGAGGCCCATCAGGGCTGAACTCGCTTTGAAATACTTGCAAAAAAGGCTAAATGAATTGTGGGTAATGAGGGGCGCAAAAGCCTCCAGAATTGATGGCATTTAAGCAACTTGGTGGAGAAATGGATGGGAACCTCAGAACAAACAACCAATCAAAATAAACGATTTATTTAATTTATTCCACTATCGACCTGAATAGGAATTATACTAAGAATAATGGAATTGCAACTATCAACACACACGAATCTCACACTTCCCAACCATATGAGAATCATGTACGATCATTGATTGTTACAAAAAGAATGACAATAGGTGAAGATAGGCAGTACGCTGTCTACTGTAATGTGGAATGGGTGGGTGTCCTGCCTATTAATCTTAAGAAAAATGGTATGTGGAATCTGAGTTAAGTCCTCTATGCCTATGAAGGAAGGAGTTATCATCATAATTGCTTTTCCCATGCTAAGCTTAACCAAAAACATAAACTTTTTGCATTTAAAAAAAGTTAAGATTCCCTTAATTTTTAAGCCTATCTGAGAGATGGTGCTCAAGAACTGCACGTTTTACAGTCATGGGGAGGAAATCAAAATCCACAAAAATTTGGTTCTATTTAGTCCAATTTATGCACTTCATTTCACCCGCCTGTTGATCATCTGGGAGGTCAACCACCATGCGCACCAGTGCAGCGGCATCTGTCGCTTGTGATGATTCAAACCCTAGATCCAACCAACCCTGGGTCATTATATGTGGTGCTACAAAATAGTGGATGGGAAATGAACGTGTACGTTTACACTGAATTTCTCCCATAGTGCCATTGAATTAATATCCAGGAAAAAGTGAATCCCAGACTCCACTGACAACAGTGGCTGAGAGTGAAGAGTTTTGATATACTGGTTGCACTTTGCTTGCCACTCTAAAATTTTCAGCGAGATACTCACTGAAAGTTTAATATTTTTGTTTTTGGCTACCAGGGTTGCTGGGGCGTTTATTAGCCTTGAGTGGTGTGAAAACTGACCCTGCACCTCTCACCACACTTGCTTAAACCTTGCCAGGCTTTAGCGCACACTCATCACACATTTTCAGATTATCAAACTTACTGTCTTGAATCAAATTGGTTGCAATTATGATAGTAACGGAAAAGAAAATTTTTTAATATCAATAAATCTAAATTAAACTAATATCGTTTTTTGCTATATACATAAAAGCTTACTATTCTTAAAGTTTTACCGCAAATATTCAGCGAGCTGTGATTTCCAAATAGTTCCATCCACTTGCTGTATTTTTATTTATATTAACCACATGTCAACTATGGGAAGCTTTAAAACCTGCTCCTCCGCCTTGCCCTGCCATCCACAGTGCTAACAGAAGACTGGTGCTTTCTGTCAGGCCTTTTGAATTTCCATTAAAAAGTGAGGATGTTCAATAAGATGCACAATAATTTAGAATAATAAATTTCCTAAGATAATGAGGTTAGAAGTATTAATCGTTGGATCGGCAATGCTCTCTTTAAAGTAGGCGTCTCTGTCCCAGCCACACTTAGGCTATAGCTGAGTACAGAAGTGAAGTGTCACTTGTGAACTGAAGGAGATATCATATAAGAATTACCAACCACGCCCCAATTGTAAAACAACTTCTTAATGTATTACTGTACCTGAGGGACGTTCTAGTCAGTTCAGAGCAGATCAATATCAATGATACTCCATAAACCTGGTCATCTATCACATAAAGTTTTAAATAACCACTAAGAAGTACTGCTAAACCTAAATTATGGTAATATGTTTATTTATCCACCTATGAATTAACAATCTACTATTCATTTGTGCATGAGAACCAAAACGCTATATTCTATAATCAGCATTAAATTGACAAATTCATCTACTAAATGACCTTACTGGATTAAGGAGCTTTTACATACTTAAAGAATAAAACTACAACTCAAGTTGATGCCACTGTATCTAAAGTTTATCTTCAGGTCAGACAGATTATCATGATGCTCTCAGATCATACATCTGGCCTCAAAGAACAATGGGCATGAACTTTTATGTGATTTTAGAAAACATTAAAACAAGCATGTTCATAAGTGCAAGGCCCTGCTGGTCTTAAAGGCCCCAGGCTGCCAAGGTATCCCAGGCCATAGGGCCACTGGAATCCATGGGCCTCAAGGAGATTGTGGGCCTATAGGGCCCATGGATCAACAGGGCCAACTGAGCCCCAGGTTATATTGGCCCTACCAGGACACCAAGACCACCTTGGGACTTCATTACACTTGGGCCACCTGGATCAACAGGACCTCCCTGCCTCCAAGGGAAAAAAGGGCTTTTGTCCCCAAAGGCCCCGGCCCTTCTGGTCTTCCTGGACCTAACATAACTGAAACAGATGATGATAATTATCAATACTAATTGAGTAATATAGAATCAAGTTACTCAACTAGAAACTCAGGTTGCAGCTGTAGCTCATGGCTGTGGCATAAATCTTGAAGGCCAACCTCTCACCCTAACTATAACCTTTAAGCCTTAGATGACAGGCTCATAAATGTAAGTAGTTCCTTCTAATTGCATGGTGTTTGATTAAACCTCATTGATGACCAGATTATCCAACTTACCTCTCAAGTTGAGACCATTAAGGCGGAACAACTCTCCACAAAGGCGGTTATAAAAGCCCATAAGCTAAAATTACAAGAGCCTAAAAAGAAACCTGAAAACAGCCCCTCTACCATAGTAACGAATCAGTACACGGAACTACAGAATGATATGAACAGTTTGAGGGATAAACTTGATCAGATGCGACTTAAAATGCAACAAAACCCAGTCCTTAATTTCAGCATCACTTGCACTAAATGGGATAACGTTTACCCACAATTGTTTATACTAACCTTTTTTTAGTACTAGATGGTCTGTTTATACTAACCTTAAGTCCCTAATTTATGGAAAAGTACGTCCCTGGTGAAAAAAGTATTGACTCTTTCCTATATGTCTACAAAAGCATAATGGAATAGTCTATCAACTGACATAAAAGTTATATACTTTCCAAAGGTTTGAGTCATATTGCCCAAGGAGTCATGGTCCCTCACCTGAAAACAGCCAAACATGGAGTTATGTTAAGACTGCTTTACAGGGGATTTGAGGGTGATCAGACTTTGTCCATGAAGAGGCAAGCCTTCATGGAAGTCTTATCAAACATGGAGAAATACCAAAAGATAGTTAATTAATTTTATTATGAGGCCTAGATTTAGTTGCTTGTGATCACATCTCCCTTGATGACACTATTATGGTTGCCATATAATCCTTGCCATTTCTCCCAGACTTACAGTTACATACCAGCGCGATCAAGTTAAATTTCATGAATATTCTGGTAATAAAAAAAGTCTTTTGTCAAGCTTTTAGCGCCAGTCTATTCCAGAAAGCTTCCAAACTCAGCTACTCTTTCAACAGATGCCCTAAGTTCAATAATTTTGAGGAGAAGGCGCTAATAAGAAGAATATACAATGTACTTACTGCAAAAGGCGTTGTTATACCGCCAAAGAATGCTACAAAAGAATCGCTGATGAGGATGGAAAAGCCCCATAAACATTAAAGAAGAAGCTTTTCATGTTGACACCCACTTTACGCCTCAACAATCTACTTCTTGAGCTATTGCATCTTCTCTACTCTAAAAGTGACTTCTTTTACATGTCTATTATAAAATAAAGACTATAATTTAGTTTACTATTGATCCCTATTTGTCCATATAATTTTTTCTATAAACTACAACTGCTTTTTTGGGAAATCGTCACCAATGTAGAAGTTTGAGTGTTCAATTTAAAACCAAGCAATAGTCAACACTGGCTCTTTATTAAATATTATATCCTCCAAGCTGGTCAGTAGAGTCAAAGTTGCACATGACCTTCAACATAACGTGGATTATGGATCCGTGGGACCACATTTCACCAGGTCACCCAGTGCTTATTTATCCTAAACAGTTGGTATGGGAAAATTCCTACAAATGCCCCTTATGTGGTCCTTAAAAACCAAAGGTAATACATTACAGGGACTCAACTTTTTACATGAGAATTTTTGGAAATATCAATCTATTTAAGTCTAATTTTATATACTTAGGTTCTGGGCACCGCTTTATTTTACAACTAATGTCACCATGAAGGACAAGCTTAAGAAAAGAATATGACCTATAAAAAAGACAAACTTCATATCAGATAGTTTATTATGTAGTAGGACCAGGTGTGAAGATGCCTACCTTGTCTGCCAAAATTTAAAAATAAATGCCTTTAATATCACCATATCAAGTTGAAGTACTATCTCTTTTTTTTAGTACTAGATGGTCCCAACTTGAAGTACTATCTCAAAAACAAGTTTATTGTAGATACAAGTTATCAGGTACACATCTCCCCCTGGACATATAATGAAAATAATTGTGCTAGATAATCTTTCCATCAAGGAAATATTGCCCTGACCAGGCATTTTGGATCCGTCCTATTCAAGGAACATTTTGGTTTTGTTAGATAATATGACTCCAACTCATCACATCATAGAGAAAAAGGATCCTATAGCTTATGTTTGACTAACACATATTGACACGTTACATAGCGTAAATAAATTTGGTACCCTTAGTATTTTGGACTAAAAGTCCATCCCACTATAGACATCATCAAACATAACATCAGCATAGACTTTACCAACGCTCAACAAAAAATCACAAAAAACTTCTACTGATTTTATTATATCTTTTCTTCTGGGCCTTATGACTTTGGGAAAATGAATGGAGTAACCCATTGATTAGATAAATGAGATACTCTGACCATATGGACCATGCATTTCAAAGATCCAAGGTGAAAGAAGTACAAGGAGCATTTGAGGTAAACAACTTCTAAAATCTGGCCTGTTAAAGCCTTTGTAGAGCCCTTGGGCTTCACCCCTGCTCCTGGTGAAGAAGAAATTTGGGACCATTACATGGTGTGGATTATTGTAAATTAAACTCAATCATTTAAAAAACCAGCTATCCCTTACCCAGTTTGATGATAGCCTTTGAATGCTACCCATCTTTAAGTTTTCTCAACAATGGACTTAGACAGTGAGTACCGGAAGATACATCTTGCCATGGAAGGCCAAGCTAAGTGTACTTATTGCTAAAGAGGGGCTGTTCTAGCCTACCATTATGATGCAGGAACTATATAAGCCTCAATTACATTCTATCAAGACATGAATATAATTTCTAAAGGGATTCAAAATGTCCTGCGTCATGGTATATTTATATGATACCAACATCCTCTACCAAACTTTAGCTCCCATCTCAATCATTTGTGCAAGATTTAAGCATAAAAAAAGTTTTTATAGAATTGAAGCCTTCAAAATGCGCTTTATTTAATGTGAGTTTGAGTTTTTAGGCCACAAGGTAGCAGAATGAGGAATACAATCATTTATCCGAGAAAAGTTACAGCTATACATAAGATATACCACCAAGTTGTTTATGAGACATTCAAGTTTTTAGGGAGTGGTAGGCACTTCCACCAATCACTTTCCTATTTTACTAAAATTGTAGAACCCTTTTTTCATTTACCAAGGCAATCTGACAAGGGGACAGACATTACTGAAAGAGATAAAGGAAGAAAGCATCTACATGAAACCTGAGCTGGAAAACTCCAGCAAAAGAAAGTTTTTCACTCTTGATTGGGACTCAGATTTTTCTGATTACGTCATGGGTAATGTTTTCGTGTTATTAGACCTAGTAACCGCCAATAAGCTTCCTTCAGCTGGCACCCCAATCAATGTGAAAAGGGTTGGAAATCGAACCTTTAACCTTAAGGTTGGTAGCTGTATGCCCTACCAACTCGTCTTCCACCCCCTGAGATTTTGTAACCTTAATCTATCTATTACAGAAGAATGTGTCTTTCTACTAGGAGTTATCACAACAGCAGTCCTTTGCTGCACTAAGACGGGCAATAACTAAAACTCCTATGCTAATGCACCCCAATTTGATAAGCCTTTCTTGCTCTTCACTGACACTAACAATGTTTTTGTTGGTGCCATCCTGGCACAACACAATAAAAACAAAGTAGACCATCCTTTCACATATTTAGCAAGACTCTATCTAAATCTTAAAAAACTATCGCGTCACTAAATGCAAGTGTTTGGCTGTGATCTTTATCATTAAAATTTTCCATCCTTACTTTATGGGACTCACTTCATGGTAATAGCTGATCAAGTCTCTCTTCACTAGCTGCAACAGATGTGGACCCCAATGACCATTTGGCCTGATGGATTCTAAAATTACTAAACTACACTTTTATTGTTCATCAACCATGTGCATTAGTCTAAAATGTTAATGGTCTTTCTCAATTGCCAGTACTAACTATTTTATCTACTGAAGAGGATCGCTTATATGATCAACTCTGTCATTCTGAATTGTAGCCATTAGAAACCCTGAAATCCAGAATGAGCTCAAGTGGAGAGCATCTAATACACAGGTAACTGATGGCATGATTTATAAGTTACTATAGAAGAAATTGCTTCCCTACGTTCATCCTCCAATTGGACTGAGTTTGATATAGAGGGTCATGCTATCACCAGGCATGGCGCAGTACAAAAGCCCACCAATAATTGAAGTCTATGTGATTCTAGGACAAAATGCTCAACTCAACTCAAGATGTTTTTAGATGACTGTATTACTTATCTCCAGTATGACAAGCTCAACCCAAGATTTTAACATAAAGTCGTTGCACCTTTGGTCCCTTCTCACATGGTAAGCAGCAATGTCATAGGTCCTTTGCCCACAGGAGTCCAGGGTCATTGATATTTTAATATTGGCCGTGGACCACCTCACCAAATGGATTGAGGCTATATCTTTCTTATTGGCCACTGAATAAGCAACCGCCTTATTCCTGTATTGGAATCCCTTCACACAACAAGATAACCTAATGGTGCTCTTATATAATAATGGTCAAATTATACTTCATAGGTGGTTCTAAAATTGACTACCAAATAAACTATCCAAAAGATTATTCAGCACTTTTTACCCTTCCATGATACTATCCATTGAGAGAGTCAATGACACATTTGTTTTATTATTTTAAAAAAGATGTCTTCTACTGATCCATCATTATATAACCATTTCCTACCAAGTGCCCTACATGTTCATCAGGTAGCTACCACCAAGTAAAGAAGATACCCCTACATTGTACTTTATGGTGGGAGGTCCTTCTTAGAAAGATAGTCTACAACTAATGCTATCTTTGGAAACTCCCAAGAATACTGAGATTACCCTGAGATCTCTAACAGATGAGATTATCCAACTGCAGTATCTAGCCATAATGCTTTGGTGCATACCACAACCTGGGATACTGGTCAAACCGACTTATGGAATCTCACCTTCAGGTGTATCAACTGGAACTTGGTAAAGTTTTACATCATTGCCCCAGAGGGAGAACTAACAAATTCACTATCTTTTAGTCTGGCCCTTATAGGTTCTCCATAAATTTGAGTCATATACTCCATTTCAGTGTTGGAAAGAGAATAATCACCATCTGGGTACATTGAAAATTCCTTAAAGATTTCATACCCCTCCAACAGGATATCAAGGGGCATTGTTAGAACTTAAACTGTGGACAAAGACAAATCGACAAAGCTTAAGTCTGATCCCACCTCTCTACCAACACTTTAATACCCAATAACGAAATTCTGGAAGCGCCATCCTCTAAATAAACAGATAAAAGGAGGAAAGATCCAAATTCATCTAAAACCAAGGTGATAAAAGTATCAACATGAGGGATCCAGAAGACAAAAATGGACAAAGGAAGTCATCTCATCCTCCATCTCTTCTTTAAAGCTCAGGATGATCCTGATCATTGGCTAAAAAAGGAACGTACCAGACCCATTAAACCACAATACATTATAAATATAAAAAGCTTAAAAAAACTATAAACATTTTTACTTATATATTTTTATAAAGCTCTTGTTCCTTATGCTTTGAATGGTTATTTAGTGATCCTTAGTCATACTTATAGTTCTGGCCTCTTGCATATCTTTACTACATTTATCCACATCTAACTCCAGCAGCTATGAAGTCTGTTTTTTTTGCACGGCCCTGCCAGCCACAGTGCTGACAGTGATGTTCATCAATAGAACAGTCATTTTTTGGAGTATTGGGATCAAAGAACCCAGGTAGTACTCTTAAATCCTGTTCTCTAATCCCCTCACAACTGTAAACTTCAAGTATTAAGTATAAAGGTATCTTCACATTGATTGAAAGCAACCTCCAATGTTGTTTGCCAGATCTTAGTTTCCATGACCTCTATCTGACAAATACAAGTCCAATTTTGCAATAAGAGTGCTTCAGTTAATAATAAGGTCAAAATTGGCCAAAAGACCCTAGTTCTCGGTGGGTCCCCCTGGTTTGAGGAGATACTCTCATTAATAATTCTTGGCCAAATAGCACTAGGTTAGGTAGTCAGCTTGTCCCGACCATGCGGCAGAATCAGGGGTTTATCTGAGGTTCCTCCCCATCCCATTAACCAATTAGTTAAACCACCTACGCGAAGGCCATCCCCTTTTATAGCCTCAGAGGGGGTCCCAACAGGTGTAAAATTTTTACCCAATGGTGATTTGTTCAGATATATAAAATCCTTGCCTAACGGACTGGACTTACCTACTATTGACCCTTCTGCAGCCATTTCATTGAAGCAAAGCGAGTTTTGAAAGATACAATAGGTTATAACCTCATATTTACTAACTTGGATACTCATAGGTATAATGATTTTCTCAGCTGTCTCACTTCAAACCTCAGATTGTTTTGTACTAAGCGGTGACATAGTAACAGGGTTCTCTTTTTACCACTTTCGCCGCCAATAATTAAAATAACATTAAATACACTTTTTTAATTAAAATTATCTTATTTTAATATAAGTTGTTACTAAAATCCCTTATCATATTAAACAGCAGTTATGAGTTTTACTACTACTGCTTTTTTAAAACTGTCAAATACTGTGCCATTAGTACCAGAAAGCCTTAGATCATGCCAATACATCAACAAGTGGTGCTCACTACAATGGACAAACCTTTGAATTTGGCTTAATCAGTATCAAACAAACTAGAAAACACAATGGAGGTTGGTGGGGTAGGTAACCCTTATGACCTCCATGCTGAAATAAACCACCAGCTAGCTACTCTGTAGCTCCAGATATCCAGTGCTTTATCATTATTTAAAAGGCTCAAGCAGCACTCTTCTCAAGGCCCTCATGGGCCTTCCATGTTCTTCATAAAACCCCCTTAAAGACAAGTTTACCCCAGAATAGGGTAGCATTGCCTCTTTTCTGTTTTTATGAATTGATGATGGAAGGAACAACTGACCATCAAAAGGTTAAGTACATACTTCCCTGCTTGAGCCGTAAGTTCAAGACGTGATGGTTACCAACATGGTCAACCTCAGCACCTAGGCGGAGGTTTTACAAGCGCTTAATTAAGGAGTATGGCTCCAAGCAGAGTTTACAAAGGCAAAAACAGGCCTTTATGTGTCTTAGCATGAAAAGGGGAGAATAGCTTGACACATTTGTTGATTGATTTTATAATGAAGCTCAGTCCTTGGTGCTCGCAAAAATGCTACCTCTTGATGATGCACTTGCATACATTCTAACTGGCTTAGCTTCTCGCCCTAATATATCCTAGCATCTTATCTCCATTAAGTGTCACCTCCAGATTATCCGTGATATCTAGGAGGCTCTGCTGGAGGTTTCAGATACCTATAACACTGAAGCTAATTCAGGCGTTGGGTCAAATTTACCAGGTTCTGACCATTGAAAAGTTCTCAACTGAAGCCCCACCAAAGGAGGTTATGTTGATCCCTATTCTGGTTACCACCTCGAGGTCAGCACCTGCAGTGCGGCTCAAACATGATATTCCTCTTCTCTGAAAACCTGAAGTTTATAAGCTAGCAAGTCAGAGTGCATCCTCGTCAATGGGGCAGCGCTCATGCCCCCTACTTGTCGCAAAGATTATCTTTGGCATCCAAAAAGCCTCTCCAAGTAGTCCAAAAGCTTAAACCCCTTATCTCAGGTGACACTCGCCCCAACATCGGGTTCAAGGACCAGGTTTTTAAAGCTAAACCACCTGTTCCCAAGGCTCACAGCCGCTGATCAACCTAAAGCTGACGTAGTTAAAGCATCCACCTCCATGACGCTATTTCCTTCATCCAACTCTAATCCAAAACCTGTAGCCATGAGGCAGCACAAGCCTATACTTTGAGGAGCAAAAATTCGCCGTGACAATTCCAACGCCTCCCCCAAAAGTTAATAAGGTGTAGGAGCTACCCCAGTACCTATCCTGCCTAAGGGAAGCCCTGAACCTACCTCACACCTTATGGGCTCCCTAAAATGCATTGATAACCCCCCTATGATGAATCTGAAGGCGTTGTGAATATGTAAAGTTATTATGTTTTAGGAGTCCCATGTGAAGTGGAGGTACCCAACAGGTTGAACCCTGAAAGAGTGGATATGGGTAGGATACCCCGCCAAACTTATCTTCATCAAGTGAGGGATCTGGAGGATATTTACACTGTTAGTGATAGCCACCTCATTGCTTTACTCATCCAATCCTCCCAGAGTGTGCAAACCCTGAAGTCTATCGAAAATAGATATCCTGAGATCTCCAAAAGACTAGCTTCCACTCTCCGGCTTAAGGAGGTCCTAGCTCTTTCCCCCAACTTGAGTGGAACCTTAACCAAAGTATAGTCGTTAATGGAGTGCAGGTTAGGGCTATCTTTGACACTGGGTCCCTGGTAGACTTTGTGTCAACAAAACTGATTAAAAAATTAAGCTGGCCCCTGAACTTGATTGTGATCAAGAATTTGTAACAGCCAGCCCAAACAACACCCATGCCATTGGGCGTACTCTTCTCTGCCCATTCTTTTTTGAAAAAGATTATCTTGTCAGCTCCCACGGTGGACTTGGCCAATAATACATATGATCAACTCATTGGGACCCACTTTATGCTCAAATATGAAGGTGTTATTAACTTGAAGAATGGATATCTATCCCTGCTTAACTAAGAGGTTCCTCTGATTCTGACCAATGAAAAGCTCAATTAAAAAGAATACGCTTGCACTGTTAAGTACCCCTCCTACACCTTATCCCTACACTACATAACGGCAGGATGCAACACCAAAATGTTGCATCCATCAGTGGATGCTCTAGAGGGTACCCCTTTCTATGCGTCTGAATAGTAGAAACTAAGGCAGGTGAACAAAGGGTAGTTGACATGAAGGTTACCATTAAAATCCCCCACAATTGTCTATTGCCTTAATCAACATTGTCAGAGTTAGTCCTCTTGAGCCTAGAGTCTTGCCAGGCGTGTTGGATCCCGCCTATCATCGGCCTATTCATCTTTTGATAGGAAATCTCACCTAGAAGTACATGGTCGTCAAGAAGCATCAGGAGATCTGAAGAGGCCTGCTGATCTATATTAGGGACATTAAACAAGTTCACTGTATTGGGTCTATGGTGGATATGGGCCTACCTGCTGAACAATCAGTATGTACTTTGCCCACTGTTCAAATCTATGATGATCTAACCCCTGCAGAGCTTAATAAAGTTCATAATTTATTGGATTCCTATAATGACATCTTCACAAAACTGTGAAACTGATTTTGGGCACATGAAGGGTTGGAAGCATACCATAGATGTTGGGATGCTCATCACATACAATCTAAACCCTGCTGTAAATCAAAAGTTGAGGAGTTACATATGCAGACGGAGCTAAAACAGTTGTTGGACGTTTTTTTTGCTGGTGCCGTCCCAAAGCCCTTAGTCTCATCGCTTTTATTGATAAAATAAAAACGGAGGTCATTGGGTAGTTATGGAATACCATAAACTGAACAACCTCACCAAGAAGGATAGCTATCCTATCCCCCGCATTAATGACGCCCTGGCACAACTCTCTGGCTCTAAATTTTTTTCCCCACGGGCCAGGATAGCGGTTATTGGCAAATGGACCTCTCACTTCAAAAATTAAAAGAAAATGCGCTCTTATTTGCAGTGAGGGTCTCTTCCAGCCTGCCCAACTACCTAAGAGTTCTGAAACGCCTCATAACTTTCCAGTGAGCCATGGACCATATCTTACATGATCTGGAGTTTAGTTGCATCATCATCTATCTCGACGACATCATGGTGTTCTCAAAGACCTTCAACGAACATCTTTCTCACCTGAAGGCAGCGTTTTAGCGCCTACGTGAGGCCAACAATAAGTTAAAGCCCTCCAAGTGCACATTTTCTCCGGAGAAAATTAGATTTCCTTTGGCACGCAATCTCTCAAGAGGTAATACAATCCCTAAAAAAACAAAGTTGAAGCTATAGCCAGAATTTCTGCGCCCAAAACTCTTCATGATATCCAGGCAATTTTGGGTATGATGGGATATTACCATCAATTCATCCCCAAATTCGCCCAGCTTGGTAAGCCCTTCGTCCAACTCTTGGCTAAAAACACCCTTTTCCACTGGGGTGCTGAATAAATAAGCCATATTTGAGACCCTGAAGGAGCTATTGCAACAAAAGCCCATCCTCTGCCACCCTGACTATGGCAAGTCTTTCATGTTGTTCACGGATGTCTCTGACTATGCCATTGGAGCTATCTTGGATCAATTGGATAAGCATGGAGTCAATCACCCATGTCCTACTTCAGCAAGATGCTCTCAAAGGCTCAACGCAACTACAGCATCACTGAGAAGGAGTGCCTTGCTGTCCTTCTCGCTGTGAAGTATTACTGTCCTTTATATATTGGACTTCCTTTAAAAGTGGTTACTGACCACACATCCTTAAAGTGGTTGCAGAATATGAAGGACCCCACAGGACGGTTGGCTTTCTGGGCTTTGAAGCTCCAGCATTATGACATGACAATTGAGCATCGGGTGGGAACTCACCATATGAACGTTGATGGTTTTGAAGTGACTGCCTGTCCTTCCCCTTGGACATAATGAAGCTGAGAGGCTGAACAACCTTTTTATGACCTCCAAAGCTTGGAAAGACAAGGAGAAACCCTTCAGGAAAACATTAGCTCAACACTCCCGCAACACCAAGGAAGAAAACAGGAAGTTGTATAAAAAGTAGGGGTAAATTAGTTGCCCTATAGCCGACCATCAGAGCGAGTATCTGTAATCTTGGAGTCCCATACCATGTTAGGGCATAGCAAAGTATGTAAAACCTATGAGTGGGTTAAAGAATAATACTGTGAAAGCATCATGGAGACAATGACTGAAGTCCTGGATGCTTGTCTAACCTTCAAGAAACAAATTTAGCTACAAGACAAGGTATCAGTACCAACCCACTGAGCCTCAACAACCCTTTCATACCATAAGCCTAAACGTGGTAGGCCCTCTACCCCAGACTACTTGACAGAACCAGTATATCTTAGTAGGCATAGATCACTTTACCAAGTGGGTTGAGGCTGTAGCTCTTCTTGCTCAAACTGCCAAAGACTCAGCCACTTTCCTTCATTAATATATATTTGCTCGCCATGGCTGTCCCCAGGTCCTGCTCTGTAATAATCGGAAAAAATACCTCCATAGTGGTGAAGATCATCGCTACCTCCATGGGAATGCAACAGCTTTTCTCAGTCCCCTATAACCCATACACCAATGGTGCTATGGAAGGAGCCAATGGGACTCTGGTCTCTTTTTACGAAAAATGGCCATTTCAGGCCCTCTTAACTTGAATCTTTACTTACCAGTGCCCTCATGGCCTACCATATCAGCTATCAACAGATACTTTAGATTTCACTTTTCTGAGTATTGTATGGTCGAGAACCTGGGGTGCTAGCATTACTAGCCAAGGATATATCATCAGATAAGACTGATCATGAGCAAGCTATGAAGAAGTCAGCCCTGCACATAATCCAGTTACGATCAGAGGTGATGGTAACTTAGCAAAGACTGTCACCAAAGAGGGTCAAGCTGCTAATGATCTCTGGGACCCGATATCTTACTTCCAAAGGTCAGACTTGGTGAGATACTACCATAATTGTATTTTTCCCAGAAGTGAGAAGCTCGGGTCTATCTGGGAGGGCCCTTTAGTCGTCGCTTATAAGTGAGGGGATGAGTACTTTATAAATTTCTGGCAACCGGAAATACTGTTAAATGCGTCCATGGCTAGATCTTGAGCCCTTACTCTCCCTTAACATTGTTGAAATGGATGATGTCTTACAACTATAAAGTCCAATCTTGAAATAAAAGTGCTTTGGTTAATAATAAGGACAAAATTGGCCAAAAGACCCTGGCCAATTCTTAAGGAATAGTTTGAATCAGGGTGATACTCTTATTAATAATTCTCAGCCAAATAGCACTAGGTTAGGTAGTCAGATTGCCCAGGCCATGTGGCGGAATCATGGGAGTACATCTGAGGTTCCTTATTGTCCCAACAACCATTTAATAAAACCATTTACGAGGGAAAACCCCTTTTACAGCCTTGGAGAGGGTCCAATTAGGTGTAAAATTTTCCCCAATAGTGATTGGTTCATTTTTTTTAACTGAGGTAAGCTGACCAGGGGATGGACATTACCGAACTAAAACTAAAAACCATAATAAAAAATAACGATTCAAATGAAATGCCCAAAGTGGATGGATCAATTGAATAGTACCTAAAATATCAAACCAGGTGGGTAGCGAATACTGCTATCCCTCCATGGTGGATGGGGAGGGGGATTGGGGGGCTCGTCTTTGGCCGCATCCATCTCATCCCAGAGTAGGGTGCATGTTAAGGAAGATAGTAAGGGTGTGGGGGCATTGGCGGCATGGGGTTTCATATCCTTGATGACTGGAACTTCCAAATAGTTGCCAGCCATCATTGTACCAACGATGTATCTGGCCAAAGCATCTTCAGCTTTGAGGAAGGCATCTGGGAATTTAACAAACGTGGCAATGTTGGTTTGGGTTATTTTTGCTTTCAGATTCCGTGCTACTGTTACCACGTTCTGAATGGCTTCAGTAACGTTTTTGTGCAAAGTTTTCATGTTAATATTACTTTGTGGAGTAACTTTGTTGGGGATGACGGGAGGTGGAATTCCTCTTGCAAGCGCAGCCGCAGATTTGGCAGCAGCTTTGCAAAGTGGACGGCAATCTGGTGTGGTGGCTGCTTCTATTGTAAGATGGTGGCCACTGTAGAACAGTTTGGCATTAGGTTGTAGGAAATATTTTCTGAGGCGTGAATTTTGCATCTCATTCTGCGTTACAGAGCCACTCGACTTGCAGCGTCAGTTCTTAAATGATGTTACCTGATTCATCGATTTCATCCAATAATTCCCATGGATTTTGGTTGAATTGGATTGGTGAATCAGTGTATGGTTGAGGTTTGTTTGATTTGTTTGCGGATGCATGGGATTAAACTGGGATCCAATCCAATGTTTGGTTGGATAGATTATTTATGGCATTTAGGCAAGGTGGATGCTGATTGGTGGCTGTAGGTGCAGCTGCAGCATCAGGCATTGGAGGAGGGGAAGGTGGATCGTACCCCATGTCAGAGTTGGCGCGGGGTGGGCAGCAGATTGGTGGGCGTCAGGTAAACTTTTGGCATCAGTAAAAGTTTCTGAGTATGGGCATTTGCATTTCGAGTGGTCTAACTTGAAACAGGGTGGATAAATCGTCCATCCTCCCTCAACGTGGGCCCAGAACAGATGGTCATGGGCAGATGGGATGGTGGCATGAGGGGGAATTTCCAAAGAAATTTTCATAAATTCAGGGCTGATTGTGGCATATGCCCGAGGCCCAGCAAGGCATGTGGCCCCATTTGTGACCACAAATTGTAAGATGGGGTTGGCACCATAGGCTGCCAAACCTTCAATCAGCTCCTGGTGGAGCACTTTGGGGGGAGGTGGGTGGGCAAACTAGCGAACTAGACCACCAAGGTGGTGTCCATTGGGAGCCAGGTCTGAGTTGTTGGAAGGGGAATATTATTGAATATTAGTGACACTGTTGCTGCAGTGGCTGCATCAGCTTCACAGGGAAAGCCAAGATCAAAGTACCCCTTATAGGGGCGGAAGTCGATAAGACAGGCTGGTGTCATCACCTCCTGAGCCATTTTGATAATGGCTTCATTGTTGTAGGGGAAGAATTCCCATATTTGACCCTAAGGCTGAAATGCATGTTGCTCCAGGGGAGCATCAAGGGCAGTGGGGCACTGCTTGGGTTTGGGCAAGATGGGCATCAAGATCCCTGGGAGGAATGAATAATCCCAAGGGTTTGGAATGACTGGGCGAGCCAGTCCAAGCTCATTTTCCTGTTGGATAGAAAATGGAGAAGGGAGTTTCGCCACTGCCCCACACTGGGACAGTCAGCGGGGATCCAACAACATCAAAGCAAGACTTTGGTGTGCGATTAAGTGTTTGCTTTTAATTTACTGAATTAATTTTCTCGGAAAGTTACACTGAGCAGAGAGGGGGTAATAGTGATTGGTTCAGATATATAAAAACCGTTCCTAACAGACTGGCCCTACCTACTATTAACCTTTCTGCGGCCATCCCATTGAAGCAAAGTGAGTTTCAAGAGGTCCAATAGGTAAAAACCTCATATTTCCTAATTCAGATACTTGTAGCTTATACTGAATTTCTCAACTGTCTCACTTTAACCTCAGATTGTTTATGTACTAAGCAGTGACATAGTAATAGGGTCCTCTTTTTACCCCTTCGCTGCCACTAATAAAAATAATAAAAAACCTTTTATTCCATAGTTTAAACTTTTCTGTTTAGTATAAGTGGTTAGTAAAAGTCCTTTAGTTTATTATACAGCCGTTAAGAGTTTCACTACTACTGATTCTTTAAAAAATGTCAAATACTGTGCCATTAGCAACTGTGAGCCTTGATTCATGCCAGGATCTCAACAACCTCACTTGTACTCAGTGGTATGCCTTCTTCTTTACTAATTATGGAAGGTACTTGTTTAACGCCCTTCTCCTTGAGGATGTATTGAATTGTGTATATTGAGTGATCAGTATCCACTAAGCGTGCTTTCTGTTTGCATGACTATGCACTTTCATCTTTAAACACCAGCGGCAGTTGGTAGCCACTTAAGCTCACAATAATGGTGGCAAAGTCAAACTTTTGCATCAATATCAAGAAGAAAACTGGGTGCTATATAAAAAGACATTGCAGTCGTTTCCCAGAACTGCTGCTAAAGCCATTATAACTATGCACCCAAAATATAGAGGCAATGCCGAGTATGCTCTCAAGGTGAAAGTGACATCTAGCCCAGCTGATTGGTACTTGACGAGTAGTCTATGTCTGAAATGAGTTTGAGTTTTTATATTTTAAATTTTATTTGAGGTGGGATGACCTGGGGATGAAACTGCACCGATTGAGGGGAAATTCAATGAATGGGAAAGGATGATAAAATCCTGAAAACCTCCATGCGCGGCGTATGATAGGCCAGGAACTCCATGGACCGCCTTTGCTATTTGCTATCTCAGTTTGGGGCATTGGTGTGCAACGCTAACACAGTCATAGTTATCCCTACCCAAAGTTCCTGTACAGGAATCAAACTCGGGGTTGCAGTGGTAGAGATCTTTATTCTACCACCTGGGGTATCCTCCCCTTAAGTTTGAGTATTATCAGTTGGAGGATATGAAATTGACAGGTTCTCCGGTATAGAGTAAACCAAGATACAAACCCTCTGTATCATTACTTCTACCTCTGTACTTCTTTTTTAAATTTTTCTCCCAGTCATCAAAACATAAATGCTGACTCTTCAAACTGCGTCAGAGCATCTTCCATTTATGTGGGCTTAGTGGTATCCATGGTACCTGAGTCTATGCTCTTAAAGGTAGACATCACAAGCTGATCCCCTTCTTTAGCAGTGTAATGACACTGGTAGGTTGAGTGCCCTGTGCCAATTAGGTATTGTCTGATTTAGTTCCAACAATTCTATTTATGTGTAAGCAAGCAGGTACAGCCACCGCACTAGGTGCCCCTATCACATATCCTGCACTAAATAAATCTTAAATTTCATGATCATCTTCCCTTTGTTGTGTAGACCACCCAGTTCAGGCATTGATGACATCGTAATTAAGGAGTGCATCCTTCATCTCAGTGTCGTTCATTCAAAAAGGCCACAAAAGTGTCCAAGTATATGGCATTGGTTGCATAAAAATATCCTCTAAGGCTGTCTTCAACTGGTTTTGTATTCTTGTCTCTAAGTTTCTCGCACTTTCATGAGTGATAAAGAAATCCTTGCTTGTTTGATGAGGAGGTAGTCTTGATGCCTTTCATTATGCCTTGCAAACTCCTCAGACATGAGTAAAGCCTCCTTGATGGCCTTTAGCGACATCACAGCTTTAATGGCTAAGAACATGATCAATTTTAAGCGGGATACATTTTAAGGAACTCAGGAGCACTGTTTTTGCAGTCAGTTGATCCTAAAGTTCCTGGTGTACATAGTTTGGCGCGCCTTTAGGTGGTAGCATCTGGTGTAGTTATCAACTAAATTGCTCCTTCCCATCTTCATTAGTAGGAAGTCTTGTTTCATGTTCTGAACATCTTGATAACTTCTAAACTCTGACAGGGAAAATGCTCCTCACTTCATTACAAGTTATTTCATAATGCAAACTTGTGCTGAGAATATTTTGAGCCTCATATATCATGCAGCCTTGATGTGGGGAGCTTTATAACACTCACTCGCACCATCCATACTATCTCATATATCTGTAGAGAACATGTGGTAGTTCCCTCACCAGGTGTATAAATGGTTTTGCAGTAGGGCTTAAGTTTGGTTTATCTTCAATAGATTTAACGTGCATCATGTGCATTTGGTGCAGAAGTCAATTGAGTTGCCAAAAAATTGATTTTGTTAATCGCATAGTTGTTCAGGATGAGTTAGGGTCTATTACAATATGCAGTTGAGCTTTCAACTCATCAAGATTCTTGTCCATGGTGTACATCATGGATTCATGCTGTTCTAAATGATTTTCATGTTCATTCTATGTGCAGACGTTTACTCTGTTCTCAATTTTAACAAAAACAGTCTTTCTTCAATCTCTTTAGTAGTGGATTTAGTCTTCTTTACAGCGGAAGACCAACTAACAGTTGGTATAGTATCATTGCATGCTCTTACCACCAGCTGGTCTTGATAATCTACCACTTACCCGTCACAGTGGCTAGGGCTCCACATTGGTGCAAACTCTGCCCACCTGAACTCGCATCACCAGGATTTTCCACATGGGTGGAATCAGCGACTTTGGCAAAAGAGTTTATTACGCCATTAAGCGGACCCAATTTCCACATGGTCAGCCTTCAAAGTGGAAACCATCCGCCACACTCACCACCTCTCCTCCCGACGCTCACAAGCTACATTGGCTGTCATCTCGCGCTCTCTGGCAGAGTTGGCACACCTGGAGTCCAACATCCTAGCCACGGGCTACAGCCCTGCTTGGGCTGGAAGTGGGCAGAAGCAGCCGCCCACCTCAACGCGCTTGAAAGGCAACACAAACATCGGGTTTGTGTTCAGTACGGGGCCAAACACATTACAGAGGGCAGCACGTGCTCCACTTATTTTTTTAAAAAATTCTTCACACCGCGCCAGAGTGTGGCCTGCACAAAGGTGCAGGGGTCAGACAATTCCGCTGCGGATATGCCAGCTGAAGTGGCAATTAAAATACAAAAGTACTACTCCAAGTTGTACCGATCTGATCCAATTCAGCTGGCTGAAATGGCAAAATTTCTTGATAACACCTACATCCGCACCATTTCCCAATACCCAGAGTTAATGAATTTGATTACTCTGAATGAACTCTGGTCTGCCATCCGCGGTGCACCAAATCAGAATTGCCCAGGCCCTGATAGCATTCTGTATGAGTTCTATAAGAAGTACTTCATATATCTATCCCCACTGCTGCTTGCCTCCCTTAACCAGAGCCTTCTGGATACATGCCTTCTACCAGGAGGGCAAGAGGCCTTCACTATCACACTCTTCAGGAAAGGGGATAATCTAGACCTAGTCAACTGGCGCCCCATTTCTTTAACTAACACTGATAAAAAATTTTAACCAAAATCATGGCTAACCATCTAGGGATTGTAGCCTCTGCCACCATCTCCCCAAAACGATTTGACTTCATACCCAGAAGGTCGATTTGGGACAATGTGCACTCAGTGGCTAATGCGTGCCAGTCCACAGCCTCTTGGGCACTAGTATTCTTTGACCAACAGAAGGCCTATGATAGAGTAAACTGGGAATACCTAAGGGCCTGCCTCCATCAATTCCGCTTATCCCTCGCTTCATCAGCTGGGTGATGATTCTTACGGAATCTGCAACAATGGCAGTGTGTGGCCCTGGCTTCCTCATGGAAGTAGTCCGCCCTCAAAGGGGCCTACGCCAAGGGGACCCACTTAGCCCACTCTAGTATAACTTCAGCCTAGACCAATACTTCGAAATGTGAATGCCCGCCTCACTGGGGTCCATGCACCAGACCAAGCCCCAGTCAAGATGATGGCATTTCCAGATGATTGTGTGGTCGGGGTGTCTAATAATCATGATGCACGCACGCTTAAAGCTCTCATCCAGGAATATTCCGGGTAAGTAATGCTGCACTGAACGCCCCCAAAACCAAAATCATCTTCCTTGGTTGGTATTAAACCTGCTGGGCCCAAGCGACCAGTGCCCAGCCTAACCCATCTGCTCGCACACGTGCTCGCCTTCCCTTCTCACCCCACACCGCCCCACTTGTGCTCCCCTTCATGCCACGCCCTACCATAGGGCCTGTCCGCCATCTGGGCGTGTGGGTGGAGGCAGGCGGGTATGCCTCAGCAGTAATGGAAAGTCATATTCTAGATAACGTGATGAAGCGCATTGCCTCCCTCAGAGCCCACACTTTTTCCCTTACTGGCAGGGTTGTTTTAGCCAACTCTATGCTCCTCTCCAAAGAATGGTTTGGAGCCCACGTCATCGCCTTCTCCCCGGGTTTTTTCAAATCTATATATGCCCTTCTACAAGGGTGGCTCTGGTCAGGCCGCCCACCGCCAGTGCAGCTTGAGGTCATGTTTGGCCCTCGTCATCATGGTGGCATGGGCCTGCTCAACTTTAAAGCCCATGCTGCCAAGATCCTGGGCACCTGGATTGCAGCCGTCACTGCCCCTATGCTCTCCTCCCAATACTGATCCCGCGTGGCCCGCTCCAACTTCTCCCGCGCCCTGGGCCTTACCAATCTGTCAAACCCTCACTCCTTGATGAAATATCTGGCTTCCCACCCATCGGCCAAAGTCCTCATGGTACTAAACCCCACTTCAAACGAATCATCCTCTCCATGTGGACGCTGAGTGGAGAATCCATATTTGTGGACACACAGCCCAAAGAGGCCTCCCCTCTCCTCAGTTCACACAGGAGGTACAGGGGCTACCCATTTAAGATGGCTTGATCCCCACACGGCCCCATGTCCTATCCAGAGTGGACTACCTGGACATGATGGACATCCCTTATTCCCTTGAGACCTAGAAGACTATTTGGAAATACGCACACCACCCCCTGTTGCTGCCTCATATCTATTCCCATGTGTGGCGCTGCCTGAGGTGGGTGTACCGTACAGCTGAGCGCTATAACGCTTTACACTCATCCTGTGTCATGTGTGGCCAGTATGGAACGCTGTTCCACCACCTGGAGAAGTGCCCTACCTCTAAAGCGATATGGCGCGAGGTTCAACGTCTGCTTTGCCAGGATCAGGCACATCCCTTCAGTCTGTCTAGGGACATGTTTTCTCTATCCATGGTTTCCCCTCTTCCACCCTCCCTTTGTGCTCTGGTGGTTGCAATCGCCATGTGGACTATCCACACGATTGTTTTGGATGCCATCGCAGGCTCTACCCCCACCCTCCCAGAAGCTGTCCACAGATTCCATCCCATTTGATGGACTACTTTCAAGCGTGAATGTTTGGGTACCTCCCACCGCGTCACCGTGAGTTGGTCTCCTCCTGGACCCCAGTTTGGTTCATCAACTCAGACCCCTTCCTCCACACGTGTTCAATTGTGGTTATGGCCCCTTTACACGTTCCTCCCTCCTCCCCATAGTGGCGTTCCCGCTGGCAACAGGAGATAGCATCGCTTCTCTGGGGTGCCTTCCCTATTACTAAGTTCGTTTTCTTTTGTGTTTACTTTTGGAAGTGTCCATCCCCTGGTCAGCCTTCCCCACAATAAATTCAAAATCATTGCGTGCTCTTCTAGAAGTCTCATTGACACGCTCAAGCTGGTTACATGTGTCTGATACTTCTAGTTCCGATGTCCAGAGCCCCAATTAGATGTTTTCTTCCTCACTTTCCAGGAGTTAAGAAGAATCATCACAATGATAGCCTTTATATCATCAAAATTATGTTGTTGAAAGATCTCATGCTCTTCATTCTGGTCTGATGTTGTTACCCCTGTAGTGAGCACCACAGTAAGCTTATTAGTCCTAGCTTGTTTAAATTAGTTGGCCAACTTTCTGTAAAGGGGTTCTGTTCCACACAGATTAGAAAACAGTTGACCTTCTGAAGGGACATGGCATTACTCACTGTGTAAATATTATTCTGATGCTACACAGTGTAGTATTGCTTGATCTTTAAAGCTGCTCATCACTTTGATGGCATTATTATGCTTGACAATATTAAACATAATTTCGTCACATTGTCCTAACGCAAGGCTTAACGAAAAACTCAACAAGCCTTTTCCCTGACGTCCTCAGTAACCCAAGGTGTTCCTAAATGAGTGTTTTCTTCTTTAAATCCTACAACGGTTACTAGTGATATCTTGACTTAAACCCAAATTTTATGGAAAATAAGGTTAAATAATAATTTTGTGGTAAAGAATTATAATTTAGATTAAAGTTGAAGTATTTTTATAATTCATGTATAGAATCAGGCCATATTATGAATATAAGTTAGAACACAATTGGAAGTGGGGTTTGCCAATATTGCAGGGTTCAGGAACCAATAATAGGTCTCTTTAATTTCTTCCTTGAAGACAAAATCCATTTTGTTCAATCCTTCACCCATGAGCTCTGACTCACGGTACACATCTGAGCCAGGATGTTTGGTGGTCCATTGCCAAATACCCTCTTCTGAGTCTGTGGCGACAGTACCTCTTCTGGTAATTACTTCTCCTAATTTGAAATTGTGCTGATTTTAAAATAAAATTGATGGCGCTATTTCAATGCGCCTGAATTCAGGTTTTATCATCTCATAGAGTTGTGATTGCCTTTTCAGTTAATACTATGATTGAAAGAGTGATTGCTTCTATTGGGGTAATTTAGGTTAATAAATTTTCCATCATTGGTTGATTGTGAATTCTCTATGACCCCTGAAGGTATATAAGGGGGCAAATTTTATAAATGTTGGCGTCATTGGCGTCTTCACTCTGAAAATCACTTTGGTTGGTGGGTATAAAATTTTTATGCATGACGACATCTTGTCTGACTGGTAAATATCTTGGTGCATCTTTGTTTGAAAAGGGGTTGTTTCTCTTATTTACAACTTGATAATGAATATCTAAAGCTTGAAGTGTTGATGTAAAGGCAGGGTTCTTTCCAGAGGGCGAGGAATTATTCTATAGTATATTCGTGGTACCTTACATAACAGGGCTGATTGAGGAAAATGGCTACCATTAGTAATTGGATCCATCTAAAAACAAATATAAAATAAATACGTATAAGAAAATAAAATAAAAAATAAGAGTGGTCTTGATTTTTACAAAAAAGCGGTTTTTATTAAAGTTTGAATCTTTTTAACCCAACAATCTTTTAAGTGAAGTTTTTTAATTCTTATACTAGAAGGTATTAACCACGGGGTCATGAGATTCCAGCTCTTAGGATTACGCTTGCACTAATACTGAGCAGTATAATCATAAATCAAAAAATAATCTTAGAGGTTAAATTAATCATGTTACATCTGATCAAATTGTAACTTTTTTGATACTACTAACCCACTTCCAGCGCCCTTTTCCTTTAGACTTTTATATGTAAAAATCTATTGTACAAAAATTTTTACCAGGGATAAATCCAGGTGTAAAAGTTGTTCCAATTACAGTTGCGCTTATTGGCATCTTATTTTTGAAAGTAGGCTTTGCCCTGGTGGCATATGTTATAGATACCTCTTTATTTGCAGCATAGTTTCTAGATTCTCTGGACTAGTTGCTCAGAAGTTTCACACACAATAATTGCCTTGGGCCTGAGGAGTGATTTTATGTGCGTGGAAGATTAAAGGGGCTGCCAATAAAATCTATCATACAGGGAATGCCAGATCAAATAAGATGATAAGCATTGATGCTATTAATTTGAACCCTTTTTTGTTATAAAGGGATGCAAGGCTCTATCCAGCTTAATAGCTGAACCTTGGGGCCTTACATTAATGAAATAATGTGATATTGTCAGGACATAATTTTTACATTATTAATAAATACCATTTGTCGCAATTATGATATGACTGGATGATAAGCCTTAAATCAATATGGCAGAATGAATGAAATCCAACAAGTTGATATGAGTATGACTATTTGAGCGCCTTGAGATAAGGTGATATTGGGTCATTAGGAAATCGCTTCAAATTAGGCAATCATAAAATTAAAGAATGAAGAATTGGCGGAACCAATGAGACACAGCAAAGTGAAAAACTATGACATGAAAGCAGTATCATTTGAAGTCGCTATAATATAATTTAGATGAGATAATTGAGAAAGAGGGTTGTTAATAGTTTAGAGTAAGTGGAACAGCGAGGATCTGCTATAGTTATTCTATTAAATCAAAAGAGTATAGTGGGAGCAAGTGCTCCATATTTATTAAATAGAGTTTATTTCTGTTGTTTCAAGGGCAACGATCCTCATATTGTTGGTCCTATTTCTCAGTGAGCCAAACCCTGTGCAAAATATCTTATGGCGTATCTCAACGATAATGCCAATTTTATAACATTGCAGCTCACTACAGGGGGCCCAATAATCAATCACATAAACTGATAAAAGGTCTTCAGTCGCTAGTCATGTCATATCAGGCTTGCTTTGGTAAGGAATTATCTCAAGACACTGCAACTAATAAATATGCAGAACTCAAGCTTTTCCTGAATGCTGTGCTTAAATGGAAGAAGGTATTTCTGCAAGAAGGTTTTATAGATGAGCTGCTTCTGTTTGAATGCAATGGGAACATCCATGGATTCTTTAAACGATTTGAGTTTGCATTAGAAGGAGCTTCAGATCATTGTAAAGCCAAATTACTAATGTCTACCATGGATGTTGGAAGCGCTGACCAAGTTACTTGCTATCTTACCAACAGTTCCGTTACCTATCAAAGAGTGAAAATACCGCGCTGTGGTTGTTTGGAAGAACTTCAAAAATGGCACAATGGAATTCTGAGTTTATAACCATTGGTTTCAATATAATGAGACCCTCACTGCGTTTGCTGATCAATTTTCAGCAGAAGCTCATGTGTTAATTGGGGCAGACGTTTTAACTGAATGTGACATTAGCAAAGCATAGACCTCCGCTGTGAAACCATACTCTGAGCTTTTTAATGCCTTGGCTTCATATTTAGAGGTTGACATACTTTTGCTTAAACTTGTTTGAAATCCACGCCGTTTATCCGCTACCTTGCCTCCACCCAATATAGAGTGGAAACCTATCGCCTCTGGTGCTAGCCTTATTTATAAAGTGGAATTATCCTTCCCTGTTCAGCATCCAGTTGGCATTCCCTGGCCTTATTATCATTACAAGCCTCGCTTCCAACCCTGTTGCCAACAGCAGTTCACTTATCAGGAGGGGCCTGGTTACACTGTTTGATACCAGCCCAACTTTTGGGGTGGCCCATTTTACAACAATTAAGGACGCAGGCCTTATGGGGTAATTGCTTTTTGTGAAGTCACTCTGGGCACCTGGCTAGGAGTTGTTAGAATCGTTGGGTCCAGTACCTACCATGGAAGCAGTATAATCAGCGAAAAGTCAGAGCGGAGTATAGATGGGACTCTCTACCTCTGCTATTCTTACTCAAAACGTCCCACCTGAACCTATTCCTGTACAGTCAGCGGAAGTTTCTCAGTATGATGATGCCTTTCCATATCAGCAGCCAGTTGGAGGGGTAAATGTTCTGACGCAAATACAGTTCTTGGACATGGCGGAAGCAGGCTCCCAGGAGCAACCAAAGACTTATGCTTTTCAATTTTTTGATTACCTTTATACAGATAAACCAGATCCATTAGCTGATGCGCTTCTCTTAAAAGGGGTAAATGCAGCCCTCCCTGTGGACAGTATTGTAAAAGAATACCCTAAAGTGGGGAAGGATATTATGAGCTTTTTAGAAAAAGAGATTAGTTAAATGTCCATGTTTTAAACCAATCAGATGAATCTTACTCTGAGTGTACTTACTGTGACAATGCTAAAGCAAAAACCCAAGTTCATGCGATAATTGATAGGGGTGCCCCAATCAACATATTGTCCAAAAAGTTGATGTCAAAGTTGGCATTAAAGCCTGTCATGGAGCATCATATAGTGTATGGGACTGCAAATGCGGAGAGCACAGTCTCTAAAGGAGCATACAGTGCACAACCCTTGTGGTTTGTGTAGATTGTCAATGTAGCCCCACCTATAGTATTACCAAACAATAACTATGACTTGTTAATTAGAACCGCTTTTATGTGCCATTTTTGGGCTGTTGTTGATATGACAGCGGAGACATTTTAAATCCTGGGGCAGCGGATCCCAATCAACTTCACTTCCAGAGAAGTGCCAAAGGATCCTGTACAAATAAGTCACATTAACCTTGCATTTGGTGATGGGGTGGTTTTGGTTCGCTATCATCAACTAAAAAGTAAGACCTGGCCCTTCCTCACCAAATTTATGAATATCAAGGGCTACCGCTTAGAGCCTCTGGCCATATATCTATTCCCTCTGGACACCAAGTAATAATAAGAATTGAGTTAGAGGTGGAAGTGCCTTCTGGGCTTTATGGGGAGGTCATTGGACCACTTCAGCAATCTCAGATTGAGCCCACATGGCCCCTGGCATTATGCTCCTGGGGCATGGGGAGATCAAGGTCCTGGTAGCAAATCTTCAGGATAAACCAATGCAAATCCGCGTACACCAGTTAGTTGCATATCTACATTTCATCCCAGTTGAAGAGGTCCTCCAGGCTCATGAATTCAGTTCACTGGATGAATTTGGTCTGACCATTGAATCACAGCTTGGAGTAATGGCAGTTGTACCACGCAAAAATTTAATGGGGTTAACAGAAGACTAGAAAGATAAAGCGGAAGCCTTATTTCAAAAATACAAAGAGATCTTTGCTGTTGATGATCATAAATTAGGGTGTGAATGAGGAGTGATCCATCAAGTGGACACTGAGGATCATCCCATATCAGATCTAAGTCAATCCATCAATTTGGAGCAGCGGAAGAAGTTGTCACAGCAGAAATTGATAAACTGTTGGAGCAAGGAATGCTTGAACCATCGAAGAGTCTATGGGCTTCCCCTGTCCTAATTGTCAAAAAGAAGGATGGTACTATCAAAGTAGTAATAGACTACCGCAAGCTCAACAGAATTATAAAAAAGGACTCATACCCCTTGCCTTGAATTGATGATGCGTTGGACCGGTTGGGGGAACTTGTTACTTCTCTGCAATGGATTTAATATCTGGCTATTGGAAGATTGAGTTACCTGCGGTAGAACAAGAAAGTGTGCCACTATCATGTCAAAAGGGCTTTTTCAACTGACACGTATGCCACAAGGGCTGTGTAATGCCCCAGCTACTTTCCAACGAACAATGGACACTATCCTTGGCAACTTAAAGCTGTCATGCATTCTTGTATACCTTGACAATATTAACGTTTTTCCACACGTTTTCTGAGCACCTTAACCATTTGAAAGAGGTATTCCGCTGGTTGGCTGAGGCCAACATCAAAATCAAACCCCAGAAATGCCACTTTTACAAGGATCAGCTAGAGTATCTCAGGTTTGTAGTTGAAGCAACAGGGCTGAGGCCCCAACCAGCTAAAGTGGAGGCCATTTGTAAGATGATTACACCAAGCAGTGAGCAAGATGTACAAGTATTTTTAGGGATGGTTGGCTGCTATCGCTGCTTCATATCAAAAATTTAGTTGTATTAGAGGTCTTCTGTTTGAGTTATTAAAAAAAGGACGCCACTTTTGAATGGATAGAACACTGTCAATGCTCCTTTGATACTCTTCAAACACAGTTGATCAAGGCGCCAGTGCTACGCTACCCAAATTTCGAAAAGTAATTTATTGTACAGATGGATGCATCTTTTTCCGCTGTGGGGGAATTTCTGTCCCAAAAAGATGATGGGGGGAGGAGCACCCAGTGGTGTACTGCAGCTGAAGAATGAATAGCCATGAACGTAATTATACTGTGACCAAGCTGGAGTGCTTAGCAGTGATTTATGCTTACAAGAAATTCATAGTATATTTGCATGGTGTAAAGTTTAAGTTGTAACGGATTACGCCTCATTATGCTGGCTGCAGAACATTAAGGAGCCTGAGGGCCGTCTAGCATTATGGTCCCTTAAACTAAAGGCTTACAACTTTAGATCCTTCACTGACCAGGAGCAAAACACCAGAATGCTGATTGCTTGTTGAGGCTACAAACTATTGCAGTTATGGAAGATCTGAGCGATATTATATATGACAAGATGCTCAGCGGAAATCATAATGATGAGCCTCCTCAAGTCATCAAGGCGTTAAATGAAATGCGAGCCAATACTTTAAAGCGGAATAATGAGTTGTATAAGCGGATTGGCAACTCAACAGTAAACTTTCCGTGATCATCAATGTGGCCTAACATCATCATGAGCGCACATAGGGCAGTTGGGCATGGTGGCGTGCGCAAGACGTTGAGATTATTGCAGCCTCAAAATTACTGGGAAAGCATGAACTTTGAAGTGCTTGATACTATCTCCTCCTGTCATCAGTGCCAAGTGAAAAGCCATTCCACTGGAAGACCTCATACCAGTTGGTGAAGCCACACTTTGCTTGGCATATGGTTTCCCTTGATGTCATTGGCCCTCTACCAACGGAGCTAACTGGTCCAAGTATATACTGGTGGCAATTGACCACTTAACCAGGTGGGTTGAGGTGCGGGCCATTTGGGATCTGGGGCAGTTACTGTGGCTAAGTTTGTATTGGAATGCATCATTCAGCATCGTGGCTGCCCGCAGTTTTTTTTACTAACAATGGCACTAATTTTACCCCTCACATACTTCCCAAGATCAACGAAATGATGGCCTCTGTGGGGTTCTAACAACCCTGTATCACCCCAAGTCCAACGTAATGGTTGAACGGGTCAATGGTACCCTGGAGAACATACTATGGAAGTTTTTTATTGATTGGCCCTCTGATTGGAGTACCCTCCTTTCTACCGCAGTGTTTGCCTACAACATTAGTTATCATTTCTATGGGGAAATGCCCATTCCAATTGCATTACAGATTGCACTCCATCCTTGCCAGCGCTTCTATATGTTTGTGTAGAGGACACCGGCAGAATAGATTTGCAATGCTATTTGACCGCCCTAACATATGCTGATTAAATTGCAAACCAAAGCGTACTCACTCAGCTTAGCCAAGAAAATCAAAAAACAGGCTTCTGATAAGGTATGGCGAAGTGGCCTAGCACAGTTCAAAGATGGAGACATGGTTTTATTCCATAATCAACATGAGTTTGGGCAGAAATTCAAGTTGGTTAGTATCTGAATTGTGACATTCAAAGTTATTGAGAAGACAGGTATGGATGCATATACTATCAAGGACCCCTCTAGCAGTCAGATCATCAACTGAAGGCGTGCAAAGTTCCTCTGGGCATATAAGCAATAGGAGCCTTATCATCCAGTCAAAAGGGGGTTTGTTGTGTTTCTGATATGACTGGATGATAAGCCCTAAGTTATTTACATTTATTATGAGGCCCGCCAACCAGGGGATGGACATTACTGAATCTAAAAAGCGAAAATCTGAATGAACAATCACTCAAACTGAAAGAAAATGACTGCTTAAAAGAACGGGTGAAATATAACGATTGAGACACCAACCTACCAGGTGGGACAGCACTGATGCGCTCACCCTTCCATGGCAGAAGGGGAGCGAGGATTGGGGGATCATCCTCAGTCTCATGCTCCTCTTTGGCGAGAGCGCGGGACATTGAGGAGAGCAAAGGAGTGGGGTGATAAGTGAAATGGGGAGCGAGGGCACTAACAATCAGCTGTTAGAGGAAATTACCGTAGGACAGTAAGTCACTGATGCATTTGGAAAGGGTGGTCTCCGCCTTAATGCAGAGGGCAGGGAGCTGGGATAGTGAAGCCACGGAGGCGCGAGTAACTCTTGGGTTGGCCTTCGAGGCAGAAACCACTCTCTGGATGGCTCCTTAGTGCGCCTGTGGGCACACAGAATGGTATGTTTGTGTGATATGGATGTGGATGGCCTGATGATGGTAGGCGAGAGTTCTGTGGTGAGCACCGCTACTGTTGACTTAGCCATTTCATGAATGGGTTTTACTTCAGGGTGGGCAGCTGCTGTGACAGTGAGCTGCTGGTCTGAGCGGAACTCCAAGGCATCTGGTTGGGGGGCGTAAAACTGTTGAGCAACCGGTTTGGGATCTTAGACCTGGATAAATTCGTCATATGTGGGCTGCAAGACTTCAATTAAATTACCCATCTCATTGGTTTCAGTCAATGAGGACTATGGGTTCAAATCAAATTTAAAATTGGGATCCGAAAATTGAAGTGGTATGGCTGGTGATTGCAGGATAAAGTGGGAGCCCACATTAGTCCAAGCCATATCCTGATTGGATGAGGTCAAGTGGCACTGGGCGAGGCACAAGAGACAATGATTGAGGAAGGGGCTGGTTGGCTGAAGCAGGCGCCGAAGTGGCAGAAGGCTTTGGGGGAGGGGGTAGGATTGTAACCCATGCCATAAAAGCAGTGGGGTGCAGGGCTAAGTGGGGGATATGAAATGACAGCGCTGGCTCTAAAAAAGCTGAGAAAGGGCATTTATGCTTTGAGTGATCTAGCTCAAAGCAGGAAGGACAGATTGTCATCCCGCCCTTGACACAGGCCCAGAATGGGTGGTCATAGGCAGAGGGTATGATGGCGCGGGGTAGAAGTGACGACGTAGTTTTTAAATTTATTGGGCTGATTGTGGCAAATGCCTGAGGCCCAGCTAGGCGAGCGGCCCCGTTGGGGACCACAAACTGAAGGATGGGGTTGGAGACATACATGGCCAGCCCTTCCATCAACTCCTGATGTAGTACTGCGTGGGGGGAGGTGTGGGCAACCCCACAAACTGGACTACCATGGTGGTGTCAGTGGCGAGCTGGGTGCATGTTATTGGTATAGGGGGTGCCCTTGTATACCAGGGGCACAGTATCTGCAGTGGCGTCATCAGCTTCACAGGTGAAGCCAAGGTCAAAATACCCCTTAAAAGGGCAGAAGTCAATAAAACTGGCCAGCAGCATCACTACCTAGGCCAGGTCGATGATTGCTTGTTCCTTGTATGGAAATAATCTTCCATACTCGACCCAAAGACCTAAATGGAGCTGGAAGTGGGGGAGAAAGAGTGGGCTGTGAGGCACCACCTGGGTGCATGCCAGGTGGATGGTGAGATCCCTGGGCGGATTAAAAAGACCCAAGGACTTAGTGAGACTGGATGAACCAGTCCGAGCATGTTAATCTGCTGGATGGAAAACACTGGGCAGGATTTTGCTGCTACCCCACACTGGAGCAGCCGGTGGCAAATCTGACATCATTGGGGATTGAATGGGAGCAGCTGGCAAGCAATTGGTAGTTGTACTTACTTTTATTAAAAACAAAATCACTCAAAAGTGACTTTGAGCAGAAAGAAAAAGTTGATAAGCCCTAAGTCTTTATAGCAGAATGGATAGAATATGCTGAGTTTGATATGAGTGATAATTATTTAAGCGCCTTGAGATGAGGTTATATTGGGTCATTATGAAATTGCTTCAAATTAGACAATCGTAAAATTAAAGAATGAAGAATTGGTGGAACCAATGAGTTACAGCAAAGTGAATTACTAAGTCATGAAAGCTGTTTCATCTGAAGTCGCTATTATATAAGTGAGATGAAAGATTGAGAAAGAGGGTTGTTTTTAGTTTAGAGTAAGCGTAACAGCAAGGATCTGCTATAATTATTATATTAAATAAAAGAGTATAGTGGGAACAAGTGCTCCATATTTATTAAATAAAGTTTATTTCTGTTGTTTCAAGGGCAACGATCCTCATATTGATGGTCCTATTGCTCAGTGGGTCAAACTCTGTGCAAAATCTATTACAGAGTATTTTAACAATAACGCCAATTTTATAACACCATATATAAGCGCATATTTTCTTACTCAAAGTCATAAGGTGCCATTATAGAATTGGCATGTTTTATCATACTCTTTAAACTATGTTTATATAATTAATTGATATCATGCTCTTAAATAAGGTTATGTAATTCAAGTGGCGTTTTGGGCTTATTGCAAGTGATAATCATTATTATAAAACAGACCGCTTGCTCAGGAAGTGCAGGTTGTAAGGTTTTATCCAGTTGCAGTAAGCTATTTATTTTTCACATGGTGCATCACTAGAAAATGTAGAAAATTTGTTATCTGATACATGGGACTTTAACTTATATTTAAAACCTTGCCTAAATGTGTTAAAATCTTAGATAAACCTGACAATGACTATTTCTATGAACAAAGAGCACCTCTCAATCTCTGTTGGTAACAAAACAGGCTAAATATAAAATAGTAGATCTTCTAGAATATGGCGTTATTAGCACCAAAAAACATTATAAGCACTTTCTGTTAAAGAATAAACCATATTTAAAAAATATTACAATTGTGTTATCTGAGAAAAGAAGAGCTTAAGAGTAGGAGTCTTTTGTGGTCTCTTTAACCGCTCAAAGTCACTTTTGAACGATTTCAAATATAAGTTTATTTATCCACAGCCATCTGCCCAAACCTAAACTTTTATGTCCTTGGCTCTGCCGCCTGCCACCCCAGTGTGGGGCAGCAGTGCACCCCCACCTAGCGTTTTCCGCCCTGCAAGCAAGCGCGTTCAGATGGGTTCAAACAGCCCGCCCACTGCTTCCAACCGTTTTGTCCCCCCACGAGACTTAGCGCTCCACCTGGCGCGCGTCCACCCTTCTCGCCCCCATCCTCTCGCCCTCCCTCGCTCTGCTATTCGCTATTGCCTCAGAGTGGACTATGGGCGTTTATTCCCATATGCCAATAAGGCAATTATTAACCTAGCCACTACAGCCTTTGCGCCAGCTGGCTTTATAGACTTCCGCCCTTTTAAGGGCTACTTTGACGTTGGGTTCCAATCTGAGGAGGATGCTGAAGCGGCAGCACAAACTCCTCTAATTTATAAAAAACCCCATTTACACAACCCGTAATCGCCTCCCTTCAGACACCACGCTAGTGGTATCCTTTGCAAATCTCCCATCCCACTTTCCACCCCAGGTTTTGTATGACCAGTTGGTCGCGGGGCTCATGGCTTATGGCACTCGCCCAACCTCATCTTTGCCATTCCATCTGGTGCAGAACGCCTTGCTGCTCCTCGTGCAACAGCCACCATCATACCACACCACCCTACCATAGCCCAACAAATCCCACCCCGCGCTAGTGTGGCTGCAGCGCCTGAACATTTCTTTTTGGGCTCGGGTCAATAATGGTAGGCAGATTTGTTCCCTCTGCTTTGGCCTCAACCATGCAAAAAGAGCGTGCCCTAAGGCCAAATCCGCTGATGCAGCTTCTGAGCCCCCCTCTGGAGGTTCAGTATGGGGCGCTTTGCTGCCCCCTCCCAACCTCCAATCTCGTTCATTGGGCCCACATGGAAAATCAGCCCCACCCAAAACCTCCATCCTCACTCTCCCACCTAAATCTACGCCAGCCAATCAGAGCAATGCTTGGACCAACATTCGCACCCAAGCAGCTGCCCATTCGCCCAATCCTACCCAATCAAATTTAAACGCCACTATTCAAGTGAACCAAAATCCATGGGATCTATTGGCTGAAACTGACGAATCAGGTAATATCCTCATTAGTAAGCATACAGGCCAACCTCTCTGCCATGGCAATTATGGTCAGGCAGAATTTTTCCTTCCCAAATTCGATGAAACCCCTACCCCTCGCCATTTTGCTCATCTACCCAATACAGCCCCCTTCCAAAGTGACCACCAGCTCGCCTTAGCTGCGGTGGCCTCTCCTCATTGCCCAAAACTATGCACCGCGGTGGCCCAGTCAGTGGCTCAGCTCCAGCATGGCCTGCCCACCATCTTCTTCCCACCCGACTTCCCTGAATCTCCCTGCAGTGACATCTCAAAACTATTTGATGATGCTGAAATCGCTGTTATGAATGTCGCAACGCTTGCTTCATTCAACCCCTCAGCCAAAATCACCCGCCACAGTATCTCCCTTTTCACCCAACTTCCTGAAGCCCGCAAAGAAGCTGAAGTTCTCATCGCAGCTTTTGTTGAAACACTTTCCCATCATTATCTTGATGCAGAAGTGGAAGACTCCTACTACGCTGACCTCAGCCCCCACTATGCAAATGCCCCAACGCCCTGGCTCTCTGCTCTGATCTGGTACTGTAACCAACGCCCCTTGATCGAGGTGGGTCTTTCTGAAAACCAACCCCCCGACCCCTCCTCACCCTCTGCCATGGTGGGTTAAGCAGTTTCTGCTTCCCACCTGGTTAGTAGTTTGTTTTGCCGTTTTGAGTGTTGTGATCAGTACTGTCCATCCCCTGGTCGGCGTACCTCAAATAAATTGAAGAGTTTAAGAGTAGGACTTGTTGTACAATAAGTCAATTTCTTCTCAAGGGCAATTCTGTATATTACTTTGTTTCAGCGCTGGTATGATTTAATTCCCTGTTCTTTCTAATCTTCTGGGTTTCTGCTACTCTTTATATTGTGAAGCTCTTGCATTTTTGTGAATATGTAGTTGTAATATAAAGACTGACTTTGGCTCTTATGGCTTTTTGGCTCTTGTAACTGCATTTTTTTTACTTTGTCCTGATTTTTTGATTTTGACTCTAAAATAAAGTTGCTTCTTTATTTAATGATAAGCTCATTACTTGGAGTCGTACAGATGAGAAAACTCTCTTTGGTTGGAATAATAAAATAATTTGCCCTACATTGGTGGGAGAACTCAAGGGTATAACAGGGGGTCTCCAGGGAAAATTTGCAGTCAGGTACATACTCATTTTAACTGGTATCTATATTTGTGCATCTTCTGACATCATGGTTACTGGCTGTCAAACTGTATCCAACAGTCAGGGAGTATATAAAGGCCTCTGTCATCAGGATTTTTATGCTACTTGAGTCTAAAAAAAAGGCTTCAAAATTTCTAAATATTTTTGACTGTTAGCAAAGGTAGGAGTGACATAAACGTTAATCTGACCAGGTATAAATTAGTAAAGATATAATATTAAGTAAATAGGGTCTTTTAAAGGGCTTACATAGGTCAAGGAATGAACACCTTTAGTTGAGCCTTTTAGAAGCGATTAAAATTATTATAAAGTAAAAACTTAGGCTATACATCTTTATAATGAAATGAGTTTACACTATCATTCTTGTTGCAAGAAGATATAAAAAAAGTATTTACCAACGTTTTATCATAATTACTCAGTATTTAAGATTATGCATCAAAAATCTTAGTCAATTTTGCACAAAATTATATAAATAAATTTTTATACACTTTTTTATGGCTTGAACTCCTACTTTATTCATACAGATAAGGGAATAGTTTGTATTAAATCTAATAATTTAGTAGCAAAGTAGGTAATTTAACTCTAAACCTACACTAAATCTATCCAGAAGCTTTTATAAATTAGAAAGTGATGTTTCTAGTGAACTATAATACAATAATTAAGCTTATAAAGAAGCTAAATGATAATAAACAATCCAGAGGCCCTTTGGAAGGGTTAGATTGGTTTGGTTTTAGTCTCTTGCAATACTATAAATCTAAACCTATATTAATAAAGCAGTTTTAAATAATGTGGATTTTCAGTAAAGGGGTTTATAAAATACTACAAAAAACTATAGTTTAGGTAAAAATCAATACCATAGTTATCAGTTTGTGAGGTGCAGCAAATTACTTGGATGACCTGAGCTTTTTTCACTTTATAATCTTAAAACTCTTAAAAGTTTTCTATAAAAATTAATTATAAACTTATACCTTATATTCTTGTATTTTTTAGAGCAATGTTGGGATTCTCCCTGGATTAGGTGAAAGCCTTATCCAGGGGGAAAATCAATATAATTATACAAAGGGCATAATTTGCAGATGGCCCAATAATTTGAGAATGGAGTTTGATTCAACCAGAATACCAAATTTGGGGCTTTGCCCAAATTATATTGAATTTGGGGAAAATGTACATTTCCCATTTGTTATCTAATCTCTATCCACTCTTTATCTATTCCCAAATATCCTAGTATTGGGACTTTCCTACAGGTCCCATGACACTACCCTTAAATATCCCTATTCCTATCCTTATATTCTGAAGCACTATAAATAGTGCTAGGTTCTTTTTAAATAAAATACTTCTTACCAGCTCTCTTAATATATTTTACTTTACTTTTATGGAAACTACCTTATCCAAAGCTGCTAACTTCAAAGCCCAGCCTTCAGATGATTGTGCTGCCAATGATTCCTCCCTGGCGGCCCAACAAGCATAACTCTCAGTAATTTGCTATATTCTAGAACTATATCATATCTACAATAATGGCACATCCTTTTATTTATTAGATTTAACTTATTATACCTAATAGGTACCTTAAAATACTTGTATCATTACCTATAATCTCCTATATAGACTTTATATAAATCTTAATGCTGCTATATAGGCTTTTAAAATAGAAAAATTTGTAAGTGAACTTATCAATCATGAAACATGATAAAAGTGATAAAGTTAGAGACAAACTATTAACCTATATACTATCTGAGTATCATATGTCACATAGGTCGCATAATCAGTAAACTAGAATTATAAATACCAACAAAATGAGGGGGTGGAAGGTGAGTTGGTAGGGCGTATGGCTACCAACCTGAAGGTTGTGGGTTCAATTCCTGCCCTTTGCACATCAATCAGGGTGCCAGCCAAAGGAAGCTATTGGTGGTTAGTAGGTATAATAACACGAAAACCTTACCCATGATGTAACCAGAAAAATCTGAGTCCCGATCCAAAGGTGAAAAAAACTTTCAATGACAGAGTTGACCCTGCTCAGGTTTCATGTCAATACTTTTCTTCTCCATTTTGGTAATGTCCATCCCCTGGTTGGCTTGCCTCAAATAAATAAAAAAACACCAACAAAATGATGGTTAAATATAATCCCAGTGTCACCCTCATATAAATACCTTTTTTCATTTTAAAGCATTATATAGACTAGTGGTTGTTAGAATATGAGGATGGAGTCTGTTTGTCTTAGAAGAGTTCAGAATTTTGAAGAGCCCAATATAAGATATTAAAAAGTATAAATTATGGGAAAAACGTCTTTATTCTTATAGTACATTTGGTTTTTCTAGAAAATGACATGTTAACATGAAAATATGTATCAACTCTAAAAACCATTGACTAAAATTGCAACATCTGAGTTACAAGAAGTTATTTTGTCAGTATATATCTAGGGACATGCAAGACAAAATATACCTGATTTTTTCCTTTCTTGTTTTCTGTGTTTTCCTGATTATCCAAGGTTGACTTATTAACCCATAAGGTTAAGGTCATGTTAATATACCCCTAGGGGTCTCATCATTTCACCTTGTGCTCATTTGTCAGTTCAATCCTATATCCTGACCAGATCTCAAATAACAACAACTCACCCTACTAGATCTTGGCATATGGTGGTAAGGGACCATATATTTCTGCGGTGTATCTGATTGACTACGGTAACTTGGGTAAGCTTGACAGTTTAAGTTTTACTTCCCCTCTAGTAAATAACCCTATGGAGTAAAGGCTAAATTAAAGCTAATTTGTTGATTATTAGCTCAAGTAATGGTGGTGAAAAAGGGACTAGATCCCGATGCTGAAAGGTATGTATAGAAATATAATTTTTATTATATTGATTTGTTTCTGAAAGGTAATATAAGGTGAGCTTATAGAGACAAAAACTTTATCATATTTTTATTAGAAATAGCTTTCTTTATGATTGCAGATGGGTCTGGCAAGGTTTTATCTAAAACTTCTTGTACTTTGGAGAGTAACTGAAGATCTCCATAGGTAACTTAAAGGTGAGCAGTTTATTTATACAAAGGGTAACTGATATACAAACCTGAATCATGGTAGATATTGTGGCCAATGAAATGAATTAGTAGATGCCACATTATAAAGAGTAGAAATTAGGATAGCATTGACTCGCTAAACCATCACATTAGTTGTAGGATGAAAGGGATTGGTTAGTACTTTAGCGAACTTTTCTAGGCTATATAACTCATGCAACGTTGTAGGAATGAGTATTGTTCATTTTCAGAAAGTTTAACTTAGGAAACCCATGATGAATTATGATTTTGTTTATAAAGGAAAAAATCGATGGCTTTGACAGAAGCAGAAGTGAGAGTGTGGCCTCTATCCATTCATTAAAATAATTAGCCGCCATTATATATAGCTTGACAGCTATTTAAAGCCTGAGGGAAAAGGCCTACGACATTAATACTTGGTCTTAATAAAAGGTGTTAGATGGAGAGACCACTTAAAGTTGAGTGAGAGAGTTAGGGCTATCTTGATTATTGAAAACTAAACAGGACTCTAGTATATTATGTATAGGTAAAACACTAATTCCCAGTAGCATCAAGACTTGAGCTAAAAATAGGTCTTTAAATACCCCATGACCTAGTTGCAGGTGTCCTTCTAAGATTTTATTTGTTCTTCAGAGGAATCAGACATAGGCCTTCCATTTTTTTGACACTAATATATTGAGGGAGCCTTCAAAAATTTAAGTGTTTGGTGACTATTTCTCTAACTATGCTTATATATTGACAAGGATTCATCCTTCTTTAGTATAGGTTAACCTACAAGGTGTAAAGTTTATCTTCTACAGATTTGGCTAACTCCGAAATTGGTAAACAGGACAAGCAATTGGGCTTTAAGGTAGAGCTGGGAGATGTACTATAGAAAAAAGTTATTTTGAATTTATTAAGTCCATTGGAATAGGCATCCATTTTTGATCTTTTAATCTTCAATAAATTGAAGGGAAGCATGATTGAAATTATGAGGAGGTGTATCCATATAAATAGGGTCAAAATTTTATAAGGGCACTAATACAGACAAGATTTTGATTTCAGATACGTTATAAATATATAAAGCTTTTGAAATTGTCTTACTGTAATAGACAAAGAGATGATCCACTAAATTTTCGTTGTGCTTGGATAAGATGGCCCTGTGGCAATATTGCTAGTATCAGTGAAACGCAAAAAATTAATAAAGTTGGGTTAAATAGAAACAGGGGAGTGAGTAAAAGCTTATCATAAATTGCCAACTATCATTGTTGTTCTTCCTCCCATTTGAAAAAATCCTAAGTTTTAGAAAATAGTCTATAGGTTTGACATATCCACAAAGTGAGACACGTGTTGCTGATAATAAATCTGATAAAAATTAGATTCCTTGAACGTCTCAAAGAATTTGTATTTACTTTTAGAGCGATTGCAGCAAGTTTTTCATTCATCAGGAAAATTTCTTTTTGATCTACATTATTATAAGAATAATCTATTTTTTAAAGAAGAAACATTAAAAAGATTTTTAACCCCTTGGGTTGGGACCATCTAGTACTAAAAAAAAAGTTTTTTAAATTTAGTGAGGCCTGATGAAGCTGTTAAAAAAAGATTCCTTAAGATGATCTTATATGGGTATAAAAGTTTATAAAATACAGTTATGTATCAAGGAAGGCTAGCACTCAGGGTCTTCTAATCTCCAAGTAGATCATACATGCCAATTTGGAAAGTGGCAGGGTCATCACATAGCCCCAACGGCATTTTGTAGCCTTGAAGAGTCCTTTGCTAGGATATAATAGCAAACAAATGATTTTCAATATTTAAGTCAATCTGTAAATAACCATTTATGCAATCCATTGAAATATATCTTGATCTGGTAATTAATGTAGAAAATTAGATTCTATGAAGGGGCTAGATACCTTTTTGAGCAATGAGATTTAGCCATCAATAAGCCTTATAAATTAAAACCCCTGTTTTTTTTAAAATTGGTAACAAAGGAGAAGCCCAAAGGGTTTTATAGCCAATAAGTAAACCTTTATTTAGAAGCTGCTATGTTTTAGAGCCAAATGATCTTACTCTAGGTCAGACTTCCAATTGACATGAGCTTTGATTGGGAAAAAGATCTCAGTTTCAATGTGGCAAACGATTTCAGAAATTTTTCCATAATCGCCAGAAACTAAAAAAAATACTCTTGTATGCTTTCTATCTGGGCTTCTACACCTTGGCGCTTATCTGATGTAAGAGCATCCATACTTTTACTTTTAAATAGAATGATTGTTGTTAAAAGTTTAAACCTCTGGTTTAATAGAGTACCAAAGCAATTTACATTAATAACTTGTTTGATAAAAACTTTACTTGATCAAAGGTGGAATCCCATGAGACAAAAATGGTTTGTTAAATTAGATCTAACAAGATGAAGATAGAATTTTATAATTAGGGTCTAAGATTTTAAACCAGGTCAGATATTCCTTATTAGATGGTTTAGTTAGACCATATACTTCTAAAACATAAGTATGGTGAAGATGAATCTGTATGTCAGGATTTTCTCTTAATTGGGGAAGCCGTGACTAGGGGTTGAAACCTGCCTATGTGTAGATGCCAGATTGGGCTCCCCAGTAACTTGGGTTGAGCCTGATCCAAAGTATTGGGATTAGCCCTAATAATATTTATTTAATTTATTAATTTACACCGAGACTAATGCCAAGGCTGTTGAGCATAAATTGGGTGCAGAGAAATTATTTCTTGACGTTGGCCTCCAATCAAATAACCCTTTTGGGATAAACTGGCGACTTCTGCTGAGGATGATCCCAATTCCCTCCTGTAATAAAAGTATTTTATATTTATCTCATCATTGGCAAAAAAATGCCGAGATCTCCCTTTATTAATTCCACCCTCTCCCAATCTTTTCTAACCTCAAGCTCCTATAAATACCTTGGTCTTTACTAAGACAAACTACTGTTTCTTACTATCTCTTTTCTTATTTAACTTTACTTATATCCTTAATGGTCTATTAACTCTCTAGGGGCTTCAGGGCCCTGATTTATACGGGCCATATTGGAGTTGCTCTCATGTGTCCTGAAAAATTTGTTTCCTTCCAGGTGCCCCCAAGTTCTCAGTGAGAGCTAATCCCAAGGAAAGAGGAGTGGGCAGTCACTGCTGAGGGCCTTTGGCCTAAGGCATACCCTGGACCTAAACAACCCAGGAGGCATGACCTAGCCTGGCCCCTGCCCCAAGAGGGAAAGCCAGGGTGGAAGCAGTAGGGTCAGTTGGGGAGTCCTTCCGGCTGGTCTGACTCTTATACTGAGCAGACAAGCCCAGGTTACCCTGGCCCCTGCCCCAAGAGGGCAAGCCAGGATGAGGGGGATTAAGGTCCCTCTGAAACTATCCTGGTCAGCGAAGCCCAGGTTACCAGGGTTCAATCCCTGATGCCAGCTCTTATGCCAATGCTGGCCCCAGCGCCGATGCCAGGTGTGAACCCTGATGCCAGGACCTCCTCCTGATCCTGGCCCTACCACTGATAACGGCTCTTATGTTGATGCTGAGGCCATGCCTCAATGATGCTCACCAGATTCCCCCATTGTTTCTGCTCTGGCTACCTTGGCCCTTACTCCCTGCTGCCCAGATCTGGTGCCCTGCCTTGGCTCTGACCCCTAGCTGAGACTTGGAGGTGGCTCTTTCAGGATTCTCTTTATTGAGGGGAAACCCAACTAGGGGTTGAGACCCACCTACGGGAAGATGCTGTATTCTGCTCCCATTAACTTAGGTTAATCCAAATCCAAAGGTCAGATTGGCCCCAATAATATTTCTTTAACTTAATATTTGACACCAGCAACTAATAATGAAGATGATAAGCAATCAATTGGCCATGGTGAAATTATATCTTAATATGACATCCATTCAGATAACTCTCTTTTTTGATTCACCGGTGACTAATGCCAAGGAAAATCCCAATCCCCTTCTGCCATAATCAATATTCCATATTTTATCTCATCATTGGCAAAGGATGCTGAGATATCCCTTTACTTCTTCCTCCCTTTACTGATCCTAATTCTAGCCTCAAGGTCTTATAAATACCTCAGGGATATATCAAAATAAATTATCATTTTTCATAATCTCTTTTCCTTACTATCTTACTTAAGGCCTTAATAATCCACTGACTCTTTGGGCTTTAAGGCCCTGATTTATACGGGCTGGGTTGGAGTTTCACCCCATGTCCTAACACTATATGTGACAATTAACTACCAGTTGGGAGCGTGGAGCTATAGAAAAAAATGGGGTCATAAGTGGAATTTCTTCTTCAAAATTAATTGTGTCATTCAGCATCCTGGTCTTGAGCTTTAAGGCCTGATACACTATACAACAGATGAAGCTAGGATAACAAAAAAGGCACAAACGATTTTGTGAGCCCTTTAGAAATAAAAAAGGTCTGTAATAGTAGTGGTATGCAATAACCTAGAAGGGTAAGATATTGCTCCTTATAGGTTGTACAGTTGAACATTGCTCATTAACTAAATCCACTGAGTAACTAATAACTGTTTTTATAGGGGCTATAGATAGTGCTGATTATAAAGCTTCCTAAATCCAAGAGGTGATGCCAAATAAGCTCTAATGGCATTATTGGATTGAGCCCCACAGTTTTCATATTCAGTCTTGTGTATTAAATCAGAAGCCATTTTAATCTTTAAATAGTCAGGAGCCCTTAGTGCTGTTGAGAGAGCCAATGTCCGCTATAGCCAAAACTATATTTTATGAGCCAAAAACTCTACTTGTGTGACAAAGGATCCCAACTGGGAATCTATGGTTAAAAGCCACCTTAAAGAAGCATGCAGAGAGGTTATCTGAAGTTTCCACTGTCTAATTTTGAGATTCTTTTAAATATGTTTATAGTTTGTTAGTCAAAGTCTGATTATCACTGTAGAAACTTACTGAAAAAAAAATTGTATAGTATTGATTAATTTAAGAGTAAAAACGCTTTAGAAATTTAGTTTCTTGAATAAAAGAGGACCTATCAATTCAACTGGAGTATTCATTACAAACAATCAGAGGTACCAGGCATAGAATTGGTTATTTGTGGTTAAAAGATTTGTCAGTAGAGAGGGCCTCTTTCTCTAAGTTGACTAATCTATTGCTGCTTCAAGTTGAGGACGATGGAAGTAGCTATATACATTTTGATTGGTTATATTTGCAATAGACACAATAGTTATTCTACGTAGGAGATTCAGATGACTTACAGATAGAATAAGAGGCAAGTCTTTGGCGCAGAGTAAGAACGGTTGCCAGCCTTAAGATCAGGGTGAACTTACATAAGTACTTCCTAGATGTTAAGAAGCGAAGTAAGAATGTGCTTAACAGCCTTAGGGTACAACTATATGTTAGGCATGTAAGTGAAGAAGATAAAGCAGCATTGATGGCTTCGTCTAGGGAAAATCAATTTTCTGCAAGTAGGTGAGATTCAAAATAGAACCATTGTGTAACTTTATGAATGAATCCCCTCAAATTATAATAATTAACATGAAAGCTTTTTTAGATAGCTAAATTTAGACTACTTCCATTTTCCTTTATCATAAAGAGCTTAGCATTTGTCCAAGTGTGCCAAAATTAAATGAAAAATCATAATATCATGAGCAATTTGACAAAGAAAATGGATAAGTGCTTAAACTAAAGATCAGCTCCATTCCAATTAACTCTCATATGTAAAAAATGGCAAGTTACTTTCCTCTATAGGAACATATATTTTTCTAGAAGAGAGCTTATCTATGATTTACCAGGAGGAGATGGCTGGTTGACTACATGGATTGAGGTGAGAGGTACAATTTTACAATGAGACTATTTGGGTTTTCCAAGTAATCATGAAGTTGAATGGCATCCACTTGATGGCGCAATTTATTTACATTTTCAATACCAAAGCTGATTCTCTTATGGATGGCGTTAAAAGCAGTTTTGAAGGCAAGGGTTTGATTTATAAGTCTAACCTTATAATTAAATTAGCCGTTGTCACCTTAAGCTCAAGTTGATGTTGTTTTATAAAAATTAATCACTGCTCAAATGATTGCATAAAGATAGTTATAGTAAACGAAGCTCATATCTGACTATATTGTTGATAAAGAAAATTCTGAGCTCAAGAGAGCCCCATCTTGTTTATTTCACTTGCCCTAGTGACACAAGCTAACAGGGAATCAGATATCTGCAATTGATGCAACAATGAGTTTTTATATCTTTAAATCCCAAAACCAATGCTAGGTTAGGAGGTCTAAGGGCCCAGGTACATTAGAGATACCGGGGAGTTTGGGTTTATCAGGGCTTCCAGGGTCCAGAATTACCAGGCATACAAGAGGGACAGAAATGGCACTGCTTAATCTTTCTTGGGTTTATTAAATAATTTCTCGATGTAGTTAATTCAATCCCTCAAGAGTTTTTATGGGTTGCTGATTTATGATTGTATCATTGCATCTTTGATTCCATTTTTGATTTTGAGTTGTAATTTCAAATCATCAAAATATCTGGAGAGTTTAAAATGGATAAAGCTGATCAGTCCCTAGTTGAGGTGAGTTAATTTCATTTGCGTGTCAAATAGGTTTGGCAATTTTCTTTTATAGCAAAATGAATTTGTCCAATGAAAGAAGAGGCGAAGCTATAGGATTCCACAATTTTGGTATTTAGATTCTCTGATAAATAAAATATTCTTGGAAGTGATTGGTGAAGGAACCTGCTGCCTATAACAAATGTTATAGTGTTGGGTGAAAGGATTGATGAAAATAGCAGTTGCCGCGTTAACCCCAGCTTGATCAATGTTGATGGTGGTAGTAAAGCATAAATTATTTCTCTAAGTCATCACAGCTAAGGCTAGTCTTCAATTAGCTTGTTTTCCTGGTATAAAGGTTTGATTATGAAGGGTTGACTGAGATACAAGAAGGTTAAAAGCTGTAGCTGATAATGATCAGTGGATGGAACTGTAAGGTCAACTTCCATAAAGCCTGCTATTTGTAGATTTATTGACTCAGCAGAAAGTTTTCTTATATTAATGTTAAAAACCTGATGACTAAGGCATGTGGTTTCATTGTAGCAATAATATTATGAGGCAGAGTCAGTACTATCCAAATTGGTTGTCAAGGTTCACAGGGGATTGGGAAGACATGTCAGGGAGCATTAATATTCTTGTCAGTATGGTAAAAAGGAGTCTGGATGTCTCAGGAAAGAGTTCAAGGATCCTGAAGAACTTAATGTAAGAATATTGAAAATCATAAGATTTAGGGAAAATGTCTTTATTCTTGAGATATTTTGAATTTTCCAAGCACTATCATGATAACTAGGAGATCTGAATGAACTGTAACAATCAGCTTTATGTAAAAATAGTTAACATTTATAGGTTGTAAAAAGTCGTTTTCTGTCTGGAATATCAGGGACTTACAATACAAGATCTTCACCCAATTTGTTTCTTGTTTGGTGGGCTATTCCTAATCCTCCAAAGTGAAATTATTTAGAGAAAATTGGGACTGAGCTACTATAAACCTAGGGGTCTCATCATTTTCACTCTATATTTGATTGCCAGCATAATCCTTTATTCAATTGGATCTCAATTCCCAACAGTGACACCAAGAGTTTTATATTAATAAGACCGCCATTCTTCTAAATGATTTCTTAAAACAAAACATGGTTTTAACATAAACGCTTTAGATGGTACTAATTATACAAGAAATCAAAAAACCATCTTCTGATTAAAAAATGGAAGACCAACTCTGCGATAGTAGTAAAATTTTAGACCTTAGGCAGGCGTTGAGAATTTTGGTCATAAATTTTTCTGAGACTTATATTAAAAGTTTAAGAACTAAAAAGGCTTTTTTATCAGCGCTTAGATCTCAAATCATTAATATTATATCAACCTGATAGTTGGGAAAAATAATCTCAACCCAAATAACCACAATGAAATCCTTTTACCTTTAGCAATCCTATAATATTGCTATCTTGCTCTTGTTGGAAAAAATGCCTACAAATTGAGAGAAAGCCAAACTCAAGTTTAAAAAGAAAATTTATATAAATTGTTATTGAGTGGACCGCCTCCACCTATTAGAATTTTTAAAAATCTATTTATTATCTCTAATGCAACCCCTTTTTAGAGGCGGCTATTAAAAATTTAGAGGTTACTTATCCTAATTAGTCCTCTTTATGCAAGGACCTCATGGAGAATGTATGCTATAATAGAAGCTAAAAAGTGAAAATTATAGCAATCATATTTCTTACATGTTATCATCTTTAAAAATTTAAACTCAATCTATAACTGTCCTAAGTGATAGTAATAAAAGTTGCTTAAGCTGAGATGATCCTAGTAAATAGTTTGAGTACACTTTAAATTAATCTTTAAGAGTTACTATCTTAGCAGATTATTCATTTTGTTGGATTTTTGGTTTGGGAAAAGGCTCTCTGGTGCTTATTTACCATGAATCCAACAATAGGGTGGTGGTCTCTACTCATCACTTATATAAAATAACAAAAATAACTAAATACTAAAAATGTTTAATTTTTAAGAGATTATTAGGTACTGCGTGGGGGTTTTTAGATTTTGATGGTTGACTCAAAAATAAACCCTTTGAGAAAACCATCAATGGTGATAGATTACTTCCATTGATGGATCCTTTGATTCTCCCAATTCATCTGCATAATTTGATAAATCAGATTCACCTCATAACTGCTCTAATTGCATTTGAGGTGCCCAATTATTGTAGCTAATAATAGCTATGATATTATATTTTGGCCAATTATGGGTACACTTGGGTGCAAAGTGGTCCCACGGCATTAACTAGATTGCACCTCCTAAATTAGTACATTAATCTTAATGCACTAAGGCAGAAGCTGGGTTCAATTTAATGAAATCAATAATTAAGCACTTAAACATAGACGTCCCAATTATGGGCATACTTAGTGCTATTGATAGGCCTGCTGACATCCCAAATTGGGGTGCGTCATCTTTTATGATCATATATCTTTATTCCTCATTTATTGTTAGATATTGAGCTATGACTTAGCTCTAATCGGGAAGACTTTGATTTTGAGTTCAAAACCCAAAGTTTTCCCAATTATGAGAGTAAAATTGCCTCCAATTGGGCTAAAATGATTGTTATTTTTAGTCAATTCATGGGCCAAATTGACTTGGGGATTTTTCATAATTATTGCCATGACCAGCAGAGGATTGGCATATTATGAATGAACTCATCTAATAGATGAGTTCAGCCAGGAGATGCCTGAGAGGTATATAATACTGGCACCTGGCTGATTAATAAAACATCAATTAAAATCAATTAATCATCATTTACTAGTTTATTGTTCATTAATAACTACTGTTGCTTAGTTTATTAATTATTATCCATCTGTCATCTGTCAGATATCTGTATCTGTCACCATTATATCTATATTAGATAGTTGTGTGTGTTTATTCTTCCCTGAGAGAAGTACATAGTTGCCTGCCAGAGAAGTAGGCCCAATTATAGAGGAATAATTTTCCTTATTTTGTACAAAGACAGAAGGTCTTGTATTTGTTGGTGCCAGTAGACTTAAAAACAGTGAGTATACCGGAGTTACTTGGCTATTATTGAGGATTATAGGAGAATCTACTTCCCAATTACAAGAAGGAGTTCCATTTGAAAAGCAAGTTTATATCCTCAATTTCACTGTTAAGTTATTTTAGCTTGCATCATTGGCTGAAAACTTAACAGGGGTAAAAAATAGTTTTTTCAAAATAAATCAATAAAAATATTTAAAACATCATGGCTTGATGTTCATATGGCTGGGAATTTCCAAATATAGTAATTTTTGATTCTAGCCTATCAAAGCTCTATAAATTCACTTCCTTTAGGCTGAATGACAAATGGGGGATTATTTTGAGCAAGACATACCTGTGAGGTAATGACTTAATATATTCTATACAATCCTATTTGCTAAAAATATTGTACCTTGGGGGACCCCTGCCACTCCTATAATAGGGGGTGTCCCCGGTGGGTGCTTGAAGGGGGCTATATGTAGCTGGGGGTGACCCTTTGTTGGGTGCCCCAGAATAGGCTGTAAGATCTAAGTAATCTAATTTCCTGACTTGGGGATTTTTGCCTAATTTGTATTTGTAAAAGCGTTGCCCCAATTTATAGGTTCCATTAATAATTGGCCAATGTCTTTTGGCCAAAAAAGTTTGTTACTAAGATTGATATCTTTAGTATTGCAGACCAGTAAATGTCTGACATTGCCTCTATTTTTCTGAGTTTCACCCACAACATACTTATTCTGGAGCCTAGGAGGCAAACGTCTGACATTACCCCTTCAAGGATGTTGGGGGGAGAATAGGGCTGAAGGAAGAGGCCAGGAACTCAGTTGATGGTGAGTCCAGAGGAGAGGGATTTGATGAAAATACTCATCCCCTCGCTTGTATGTGACTAAAAAAGGCCCTTCCCAGATAGAGCCTAGCTTTTAACTTCTTGGAGTGATTTGGTTATGGTAATAGAGTACCAAATCAGATACTTGGAAAGAACGAAAAGTGGCCCTGTGCTCATTCACGGCTTAGCCTTCTTTGGTAACATTCTTTGCTAAATTAGTCATTGCTTTGATTATAATTTGATGATGCGTTGAGCCAACTTTTTCATGGCTTGTTCAGGATCAGTCCTATCAGAGAAAATATTCTTGGCTAATAAAGCTGAAACCCCAGGTTCTCACCCATATTCCACACATAAAGGGGACATCTTGAGGATGCAATGGTAGCTGATAAGGTAGGCTATGAGTGCATTGGGCAAATAGAGATCTGAGTGGATATGGTCCAAAGTGTCCATTTTGTGTAAAATTGAGAACAGGGTCCCGTTAACTCTCTCTAACGCCCCATTTGTGGATGGGTTATAAGGGGCTGAGAAGTGTTTTTACTCTCCCATAGAAGTGGTAAGGAGCTTTACTACTCGTGAAGTAAAGTTCTTCCCATTGGCACATAGTAGAACCTGAGGGCACCCATGACAGGTGAAGTTGTACTGATTAAGAAGGTAGCCATAGCTTTAGAAGTCTGAGCGGGAAGAGCAACAGCTTCAACCCACTTGGTGAAATGATCAATACCAACCAAGATATAGCGGTTTCCACCTGTAGTTTGAGGGGGAGGATCTACCACGTCCAAACTTATGGTGTGGAAAGGCTGTTGAGGCGTTGTAGGTTGATATTGATATTGGGTCTTGAGGCTGGTTTGTTTTTTACAGGTCAGGCAGTCATCCAAGGCTTCAGTTATGATTTCCATGATGCCCTCCCAATAATAACGCTCTTTTATCCACTTGTTGGTTTTCATACTCCACCATGCCCCATGATCATGCGAGACTCTAAAATGACAGGCACTCACTTGGAGGGCTGGAGATAGGGCAACCTAATTTACTCCTACTTTCTTATATAATTTCCCATTCTCTACTTTTGTGTTGTGGGAGTGCCAAGCGAGCATCTTTTGTACTGGTTTATCTTCATCAGCCCATGCGTCAAGAGTCATTAAGAGATCATGCAACCACTCAGCTTCTCTATTGTCAAGGTAAAGGATGGGCAGCCACATCAGCTCATCAACGTTTTATGGCAATTCCCAACTCAGTGCTCAATGGTCATATCCTAATGCTGGAACTTAAGATCCCAGCGAGCAAACCGCCCAGTGGGATCATTCATATTCTGAAACCACTTTAATGAGGCGTGGTCCAAAGATTACTTTGAAGGGGGTCTCATATAGGAATAGGAGGTAGTGTTTGACAGTGAGCAGGACAGCCAAGCACTCCTTTTGTGTGTCGCTATAATTATGCTCTGTCTTTGAAGGCATTTTTTAAAGTAAGACATGGGATGATCGACTCCATGCTCATCAAACTGAGCTAAGATAGATCCAACAGCGTAGTCAGAGGCATCCATGAACAACATGAAGGGTTTGCTGTAGTAAAGGTGATGAAGTATTGGTCGTTTTTGTAACAGCGCCTCAAGGTCACAAAGGAAGCTTTTTGTTCAGCACCCCAATGGAAAGGGGAGTTCTTAGTTAAAAGCCGTATGTTGAGCTCACTGAGCTGCATGAATTTTGGTATAAATTGATGGTAATACCCCATCATACTCAAAATACTGAATGTCGCAAAGGGTTTTAAGCAGAGACATCTTAGATATTGCTTTGACTTTATCTTGATGCAGTCGTATCCTTTTGGGATTTTTGCCCATATTTCCAGCTGACTAGATTATCAGGGAATGCTAGGGGATAATTCCCTAATGCAAAGCGAATTAATATTGGTTGACCCCAATTTCAGGTTGATAATGTTTGGGGTATTTTAGGTTATTCACCTGGTCAGATCCGTCAGGGAACAATATGAATGAATGCTTAAGATCTCATTGGGAAGACTTACCAACAAAATAGGGGCATCTGATAGTTAATTAACTATCAGTTGTACTGATTAGGAATTGGTTGGGTTTCATCACTGACCAATTGGGAATTTAAGGAGTAAGTTACGAGGTGAGTGATAGTTCCTGCAACTAGCATATTGATCAGTTATTTTGTGACCTGCCTTAATGGATAATAAGTCCCATTACCTAAGCAGGTCGCTTGCCAAATATGGTTGATTCACTTGGATTGAGAGGAAAATGTTAGGGTCACGTTTTCTAACTCTTTCCTTTTTAGGTCTCAAGGATGTCCAACAATGGAACTTTAGCCAGGAGGGGGAAGACCATCGCTGATGAGATGAGGATAGGCAATTCAATGGCAACAGCTGCCGTTTCATTGAAGAGGTGCCAACCAAGGGTTGGGTGCTGAATTCCCCATTTTAAATTCCCTAAAGAAATCACTATTAAAAAACACTACTTTATGGACTTATTACCAGAGTATTATCTTAGTATACTTTATCAGAATCCATTTCAAGTTCTATTTTTTCTCAAGGAAATTATTGCTATGTGCTCTAATTGGGAGACTCTTTAGGATAAAGGGTAAGGATCTAAGTGGGGATCCAGAAAAGAATCTGAATTGAATTGGGGGTGCTGCTGACTGTGTGTCACAGATAAATTGTAAACATGAATCTGAGCGGGGATTGAGTTAGCAGTATCAGGGTATGAATTCCTATTCAGGAGATCATATGTACTTTGCGAGGAAATACTGGCCAAGCGCTAGACTGAAATCTGATACATTAATTCAACTATGTTTAATAGTTGCCATACTATTATCAATGATTATATCAACTACAGTCATACAATGCAAAGAATTTCACAAAACTTGAAAAAGTGCAGTTAATATATTTATAGGGTTATTACCTGAAAATAATCAGAAAACCTATAAATTATAATATATCCCATCTTGGGAGATAGCATGTCTAAGGAAATTCAGCTCCTCTGGAAAAATGTGCATTTAGAGGGCTTAAATTTAATATTAGAAGCCCTTAAGCATTGAAACACATCCTTTAGATGTGCAAGGTGTTCATTGAAAGTCTTAGAGAAGACTGCAATATCATTGAGGTAGACGATGAGGCGGCTTAATTTTAGATCCTGCATGATATGATCCATTTCTTGCTTGAAAGTAGCGGGTGCATTGCACAGCCCTTGCAGTAGTTGGGTAGGTTGGAAGAGACCCTCACTGCAAGTAAGAGCACATTTCTCCTGGTCTTGTGGAGAAAGGTCCATTTGCCAATAACCGATAGCCAGGTCCATTGGAAAAAGAATTTAGAGCCAGATAGAGGGCTAAGGTGTTATCAGTACAAAGGATAGGGTACCTATCCTTCTTGGTGAGATTGCTTAATTTGCAGTGTCCATCACTACTGATGATCTCCATTTTCTTCTTTATTAATAAAAGGGGGAAGGACCAAGGGCTTTGTGATGGCACCAGCAATCCAGCATCCAGAAGCTTTTTGAGCTCTGTCCGCATCTGTAGCTCCTCAACTTTTGATTTTCATAGGGCTTGGAGCGAACAGTTTTAGCAACACCAATGTCAATTGTATGCATCCACCCCTTCATATGCCCATAGTCATAGTCAGATTTGGAGAAAATGTCGCTGTAGACCTCAAGTAAGGAGTGGACTTTATCCAACTCAGCTGGGGTTAGTTTATTGGAGATTTAAACATAAGGTAGGGTACATATTGAGTGGTTGGCAGGTAAGCCCATATTTGTCATAGACCCAATACAATGGACTTACTTGATGTCCTCAATGGGCATCACAGGCCTCTTCCTATCTCTTGATGCTTTATTACCACCATATCTTCTTTGTGAGATTTCCCAGCAAAAGATGAATAGGCCGATAGTAGGCGGGGTCTAACACGCCTGGCAAAACTCTGGGCTCAAAAGGACTGACTCCAACTACGCTAGTGAGGTGAAGTAGGCAGTTGTGTGAGATTTGCATGGTAATCTTTGTGTCAACTACCCTTTTTTCCCCAGCCTTAATGACCACATCTTCAGAAGCATAGAAAAGGGATACCCTCAACGGCATCCACTGAGGGAGGCAACTGTTTTGTATGCCATCCTGCCATGATATTATGGAAGGATAGAACGGATGAGGTTACTCAACTGTGCAAACATATTCCTTTTTATTGAGCTCTTCATTAGGCAGGATCAGTGAAACCTCATTGTTAAGCAGGGAGAGATAGCCCCGCTTAAATTAATAACACTTTCATATTCAAGCATAAATTGAGTTCCAATGAGTAAATCGAAGGTATTATTAGTCAAAGCCACTGCTGGAGCTGACAAGTGAAGCTTCCCAAACGTATGGGCAGAGAAGAGTAGGATCCAATGGCGCAGGTGTCGTTTGGGCCTTCGTTCCAAACTCTTGAGTGTAGTCAAGGTCAGGGGTTAGCTTAATTTCCTTTATGAGCTTAGTTGACACAACGTTCACTGAGGACCCAGTGTCAAGGATAGCTTTAACCCGCACACCATTAATGACAACCTCCACTTTAGTCAAAGTACCACCCAAGGAGGGGTAGGAGCGAGGACCTCTTTTAAATGCAAAGTGGAGGCAAGGCGCTTGGCCATTTCAAGTATTTCTCCTGGATAGTCTGCAGAGTATGAATGCATTTGGTATATCAGAGAAATATGGCAACAAGATAGTCCGCATCACTAGCAGTGTCAACAATCTTAAGGCCCCTCATCACTTTCTAAAGATAAGTTTGATGAGGGATCTTAGCCCAATCTCCTCTCTCCAGGTTAAATTAATCAGGTACCTCCACTTCAACTGGGGCTCCTAGAACGTAATGACCCACATCTTCATCACCCCCTTCAGACTTGTTGTTGGAGAAGTTATCAGTGCAGGTTAGGGAGCCCTCAGGAGATGGGGTAGGTTCAGGACTTCCCTTTATGGGATGATAGGTCCTGAGGTTGTTCCAACACCTTATTAACTTTTTCTGGAGGCGTTGGAACTGCCACAGCTCGAGTTTCAACCTTCAAAGTAGGGGGTTGAAGCTGACTCAATGAGATAGGCTTTAGACTAGAGCTATCCGAATGATTGGTTGAGGGTGATAGCACTGTAGAGGTGGATGCTTTATCTTTGACAACTTTAGGTCATTCAGTGACTGGGTGCTTTTGGAAAACGGGCGGTTTATCCTTTGTCAATTGGTCATTTAACACGTTGTTTGTGGGAGCGATTTGGACCTGATAGAGGGGTTTAAACTTGGTAGCCAGCTTTTGAACCACTTTGAAAGGCTGCTCTGAAGAAGAATATAGGCAAGGCAGAGTAACAACTGCTTTCACCAACTGGATTTTTGAAGCTGAATATGAAGTGGAGCATTGCCCCCTCACAGCCATTACTACCTGCTTATCAATATGGGAAGAAGAGGTGGTGTGTGATGGCAACTCCATAGGTGCATGTTTCCAGAGGGTAGCAGCCGTAGTAGAGGCTAAAATAGCTGGCGTAGCTGCTTGGATTAACGTTCCTTGCATAAGGTCAAGTTCATAAAGATTAGCCACCTCTAATAAAGCTTCCTTGATATTTTGAACATTTTTAACAAAACGTTTTATAGCATAGAGGTGCATCACCAAGGATGAGACGCCAAGCCATCCAATATAGCTGCAATAGCATCGTTTAGGGGTAGCATTTTTACAAGAAATAAGGGTTAAGCTTTTTTAAAAGCGTTTGGAAAAAGAGGCAATTGATTCACCTTGTAACAGACTAAGGCACATAAAGGCCTGTTTTTTCCTGTTTAAACTCTGTAGGGAACTAAATTCCCAGTTAGTGCTTGTTTCACCTCCGCCCAGGTGCTTAGGGTGGCCATATGTGGAATTATTATCTATTGAGCGCCACAACTCAAGCTGGGAAGGAGGTACTTAATTTTAAGGTGATTTGTTGCCTCTTCTATAGCAACATCATATATAAAGAAGAATGAAGCAACACTTCCCTAACCTGGGGAAAATTAATCCCTAAAAGGGGGTTTCTGGACGATGGGAGTGGCTCCATAAAGGCCTTGAGAGGGAGCTAGCTCAAGCTTTTTGAGTCAAGATAAGGCACTAGATAGCTGAAGTTCAAAAGCAGTGATCCTAGACTCAGTTAAAGTGGGGAGGTTGTGAGGATAAGTTTCTTCACCAAGGTCCAATTTTCAAAAGTTAATGTGGTGTACAGGCGCCCCTTTAGTGAGCACCACTTGTTGAATTTTTGGTTTGTGAAAAGGCTCGTTGGTGCTTATTTACTGCGAATCCAAAAATAGGGGTGATCATCTCTACTCACCACTTATATGAAAATAACAAAATAACCAAATACTAAAAGTGTTTAAATTTAAGAGGTTTATTAGGCGCTGCACAAGAGTAAAAAAAGAGTTTTTTTTATAAATCGATAAAAATATTTAAAACATCATGGCTTGATGTTCATATGGCTGGGAATTTCCAAATATAGTAATCTGTGATTCTAGCTCATCAAAGCTCTAAAAATTTCCTTTCTTTAGGCTAAATGACAAATGGGGGATTATTTTGGGGCAAAACATACCTGTGAGGTAACAATTTAATATATTCTAGACAATCCCCTTTTGCTAAAAATATTGCACCTTGGGGGACCCCTGCCACACATATAAAAGGGGTGTCCCCATGTAGGTGCTTGAAGGAGACTAGATGTAGCTGGGGGTGATCCCTTTGATGGGTGCCAAGGAATAGGCCGTGAGGTCAGAGTAATCTGATTTCCTAACTTGGGGCTATTTTCCTGATTTGGGTTTGTAAAATTGTTGCCCCAATTCATGGGGTTCCACCAAAAATAGGCCAAGGTCTTTTGGCCAAGAAAATTGTTATTACAATCAATATCTTTAGTATCGTGGATTTGTAAATTTCCAACATTGTCTCTATTCAGCTAAGTTTTACCCACAACATTCTTATTCTGGATCCTAGGAGGAAAATGTCTGACACATATCTTACTTTAGGTCCTTTTATACCTATCAATACCGCTTTTAACATAGTTGATTAAACCAGTATATCTTTTTAGTATTAGAATATGCAATTGTATCTTGTTTATTATTTTAGAATGAAAAGATCAATGACACTTAATCTCATGATAAGGCTTTTAGTGAACTAAGAAATCATGTTGGAGAGTTATACCCCTATGTTGGAAATCCTTTGTATGAGTATAATTACTGGATTAATCAAGATATAATGCTATACATAAATATGTTAACCCAGAATTACACTAAAGAAGAGGCTAATATTGTCAAGGTTTTTATTATTTTTTTAAGTCTAATAAATTTATTTTACCCCTATCAAGAAAGAGAATTACCTCTCATTAGACATAAAAATTGACTTCCTGAGAACAATTCAAGATTCAACGCTGATTATAAAAGTCACTCAACTTAATAATTAACTGAAGTGACTAAATTTAGTATAACTGTAAATAGCAATTTATGGGAATACTAACAACAAGACCACTTCCCCATGGTCATTTCACATCCAGAATATTTCATCAAAAAGACATTGACGTTCAAGGATAACTAGGGTTCCAGTCTCAATTCCTAGAAAAAAGGTCCTGGTTTTTGAGAACCATTGCAGTTTTTTGCCATCTGTTGAAATTTTAGTTGCGAATGGGCAAGATTGCACAGATAAATTTGGCATTCAATTAGGCAATACTATATGAAGACAGTATATCTAATCAGATATCAGGATATCAGACGTTATGAATGAATATCAAATATTTGACTTCCATGAAAGAATTGACACTTATACCTGAGAATGGAGTTAATTAAGCTATTTCAACTAATCATACAAAAGTTGATAGTTGTAGACTCAAAATAATGCTAGGAACTTTTTTGACAAACCAACTTGAGACTAAGACACACTGAGATAAAAACCTGCATAATGGAAATGAAGGATCATCCTAATCATTTGGCCATTACACTAGATGACACATGAGGCAGTAAATTAAGATGGACCCACAAAAGGTTAAGAAACAAGTATTTTCCCAATGATCAAACTATGTGATACCAAGTCTCATCCAACTTAGTACTTTGAAAACAAATTATTGTCCTATAGAAATATGCTACAAAGGAATTATACAATCTGGGTGCATCACTTGATCATAAGCCTCCCATCCGGATTCCCTCTCTACTTTTCAATTAACACTTATTGGGGTTATATTGTTAGATGTAATATATAAAACCTCCTATCTTATACTACAATAAAATTACGTCGTTTATTCTATATCTCACTTTGGAATTTGACTTCATTAAGTCCTTTTCAGCATAATAAACGTAGGATGAGTACTCAGTTGATGGGATCTAAATGGAAAACTTAGCACCCTCTAAAATAATACTTGTCCTAAGCCTTAGGTGGCTTAAAGTATAGACTGTTGGAATTCTTGGGTATAGCACCATCAAGCTCAAAAGAAAAAACCCAGCAGGATAGTAATCACTACATGGGATTAGTCAACGTTTAATAACACCTGCACCTAATTGATAACATCATGGGAGATAACCAATTGATATTGTAACCCACTGAGTGAACAAAATAAATGGTAAAGAGGATGAATTAATGGGAAATCCACCCATCGTCACATTTAAAAAAGCAAGAGAATACAATGTGGATTTTTAAGATCTCATTATATAACAAGGATTTCCAATAAAGGAGTTTGAGACTTACTTTGTGGAGTCATCAGCCCAGGAGAGAGAGCCAGTTGCAAAAGTACATCCATTTGTGGGAGAGACGCGCATGAAACTATATGAATCCAGTGCTATCCCATAGACATATGGATCAAGTTCATCTCTCTCTATATCCTGCGTTTTATACACCCTGAGCTTACCATATCATGCATTTACTAGCAATCCATAAAGAGGAACTCAACTAATATTAATACTCAAGGGGCCATATGGATGGCCTATGAACAGTTGTATAATTTAGCATCACAAGATATAGGGGATGTCCGCAGTTTGACCAAAGTGAACCATTACTACATCGTTAAGCTCCATAATCAAATGGGAAATTTTGATTCTGGTGTTAACAAGTATGTGAAGGAAGCTTGGCTTCTCCAAAAGGGCATCTTGAAGCTTAACGAAAAACCAAAAGATTACTTGACGCCTTCATTCAGGAGCTTCATATAAGAATTCAATGTTCATGGCAAAATGGCGTCCCAAAAATTTTACTATCCGTCATCAGGAGGAAGAACAGATCACTCTCCTCGCGTCTAAGATAGCAAGTCTTATGATAAACTGACGTTCTGGAGGCCCATCAAACCTCTGAGACTTCTTCATTATCTTAAGAGATTACTTTCTGAGTGGCCCATATTGAGCAGGATATAGCATCTCATGTGACTCAGGAGTCTACACTTTCCAAAACCAAGCGACTAAACAACTTGAGAGCAACCTGAGAGGAAAATCATTTAGGCAAGAAGATATTATCAAGTCTACTATCGCCTTAATAATTACACCGCTGAACACCCTTAAATAAGAGCTGAAACCCAAGTCCAACAAGACTCCTAAGAGCTTGAATGTAAAGCGATGATGGAGAACTTAAATTAACGCATTGGAGTATTAGAGGAAATAACAAGCTTTTGCAAATCTACTTCTATCTTCTTACCAACAAATTCATGATCTAAACATCAACGATAAGAACAAGGAGAATGATAAAGTCCATATTGAAAAAGAATTGATTGACTGTATGTTACGCCAATACTACTCTGGAGGAAATGGAGCAACATCTCAATTGTCTGCAGTATCAAATAAATTGACTCACATGTCAAGTTGAACATAGTGACACTTTTACCAATATTTCTAAATCTCAAGTTTCTGGAGTCCACGTCAGTAAAGGATTGGATGCCAATATTTTTAAACTTACCTTCAAGGACAAGTTTACAACTGCCAAAGAAAGTATTACATCTTTCCTCTAAAACTATGAAGCCTTGATGGAAGGTGCAACTGTTCATTAAAAGTATATGCATATAAATTTTGTCTAAGCTGCATGTCTCATGTGGTTATGAGTCCTCATATGGACAACCATTCATAACTGGAGAGAAGTAAAGGAAGCGCTCATCAAAGCATTTAGGTCAAAGCAAAAACCCAAGTATGAAGAAAAAGGCTTTCATGAGAAGCGCACTACGCCAAAATTAGATCCTGACTGAATTTTAAGACACCTCTATATGGATGCCTTGTTAATTTTTGAGAGCCATTTACTCTTTTTAGATTGTAGCACGCTTCATCTCTCTTGATTAGCTGCACAGTTTCCTTGTATGTGCATTATATGCTCTGTAATTATTAATTGAATTAGTAAGAAGTATTATGAAAACTATTACTTTAGTTGAGCTTCCTTTAGTCAATATGACACTAGGTCCAACGCTAAACTGGTGCTTGTCCTGATATTGAAAGCTTCTGGAATTTAATAGGTTTTTTATTCTCTCTTCTGTAGAACTTAATCTAGTATAGGCTCAGAGATTCTATTCTTCCTCGCCATGCAGAGTCTGCGGAGATAAAAATAAGATAGAGAGAGGATCTATGATACTTCCAAACTCTAGTCACAGAAGCAAAACAGTAAAAATTATAAAATACTTGAAGTTTTCTTATCTGCTTTACTTAGAAAAACCCAAAGGGAATTTATAAAGGAATTTGGCGCCCAACTCTTCTGTTGGAGCCCCAAGTGGAAACAGCAGCTGTCGCTGATGAATAAATTCTACAGGGTTGCATGAAACAATAAACTTTTTCATCTTTTAAGCAGACTCTCCCACTGATCTCAGTGCAATCTCTACTGGGTGAAACAAATAGCGTGTCCCAAAGCCTTCAATCACCCTATTAAGTCAGCTTATTAGGAAACAACCTGTTTAGGTAATGGGACCCTTTCCATAAATAGTGGGTTATGATCCCTTAAAAGGTTTAATCGCAAGTTGCTATATCATAGGAGATATCACTTGCCCAGAAACTCATAAATCCCTTAGTTGATTGGTGACTAATCCCAATCAACTCCTACTATTTAATTAAGTTATTAATAAAAAAACTTGACAACCTAATTACTTGTTTATAGTCAGGGATCACCCTAACTAAACATTAACAATATGGCGGATTAAAACTCAGCGAATTGCTAGATATTCCATCAGGATGATACTCCAAACAGTAGTTATTTTATATAATAGATAACTCCCACATCCATTAGTAGAATAAACCCCTTAGTGGACAAGCAGATCTATTATAGTTGATTAAGCTGGTCAATGTGGGCATAAGAAAAATTCCAACACGTCCCCCCATTTTGCCCAGATTATCCAGCAATAAAGGTTTTCTGGAGGCATAAACAGTTTTAATTTTGATTGAGTCCTCCAGCATGGTTTAAATTGAAGTTCTCTTGGTCCATCTCCTTTCCTTGCTTGCTGCGCTCTCTGGGTAATCCTTCTTCTTAGCAAATTCTCGTTATGTTTCCTCCTTGTTGCCACCTCCGCAGAGCGTGGTTCCTATGGCCCAAGCCATGTCATTATAGTTGGGTGTTCTTGCTAATAAAAAAGTCTGGAAAGCCTGTTTCCCCCATGTCAGGGTTATATGACACTTCATCGCTTAAAGGATCTTCTCAGGCTTCTCCAATTCCTTGGTCCCTGTGGTTTTTACAGGCTGGTCTTTATCTCTTAGGGCCTTTTTCTGGAGAATCCAATTCCAACCCATCCTGATTCTGCCAATATGCTTGTTTCTTCCAGCGTCTCAGTACATTTCATGGCGGACCCAGTTTCAACCTGAGTTAGTCCTACCAATAACATAAGGTAACATCACCAGATGCTTTTTGACGATGAATGTAAAATTAATATTTTATATTTTTTCATTTTTATCTTTTTATATATTTTTTCTTTATGATTTTTTATATTATACTATTTTTTGTAATATTTCTATATGTTATTTTTTAAACTTTTTTGAAATGGGACTTACCCTATAAGTAGGTTCAGATGTCCATCTTTTTGTTTTCATGACTCTAGTTCTTTAAATTATTTATTAAATTTAATCAGATATCATGGTATAGAAATCTGTTTTTAAGACTTACCCACTTATCATGGTTCAGTTGTTCCCTCCCAAAGCTTGACCAACACCAGGAATTAGCCTATTTTTAGTAGGTTCAGTGGTCCTATAGAAACATTGCAACTTATTATTCCCTAGATTAATACTTAAGGTATCTAGTATTTCCTGGTTCACTATAAGACCATCCATGAGATTCAATTGTATAGGCATCAGTCACAAACTTGGCAATCACCTCAAACAGACCTGACCACAAAGTATACAACCTTTTGTCTTTCAAAAACATGAGTGTCAAAATGGACTAACCTATCCCCCACATGGTACTCTTGTATCGCTAGTCAGTTCTTGTCATCTGTCATCTTTGCTTTGATCCTTTTCTTCAAGGCAATATTGAGCGCCTGCAATTGCAGTTCAATCATAATCCTCTTTAGTTGGTTCAAGTATTGATCAGTACTCATCTCAAATGCTGGTTCTACGGAAGAAATAAAATTAGTGGTAATGATACCCTTCATATTATAGCAATTTGAACGGCGTTTTTCCTATCACCATATGACGACTGATATTGTAGGCGAAGTTAACCCAAACTTAGCTACATTCCTCATATAGAATTTTTCCCCATGACCAATTTTCTTAGTATTGCAGTTAGCGTTCCAATTAATTGTTCTATCATATATATATTTCTGGCTGATATGGAATGGGTACCACTCCTCTGATTCTCATCAGTTCGTTTAACCTCAGGTTCACCTAAAAGATATAATTGGTTCCATTGTTGCTCAATAAAACTTGCAGTCATCCCTGCCAGTACACCACTTGGCCCAGGACGAATCTCGCCATGCTTGTAGCATCCACTTTGCTCAAGGCTTTTGTTTATACTCATCTATTCAGATGGTCTATTGTCACTATGATGTATTTCGCTCCTCCTGTACTGATACTCATGGGTCCCATCACATCTATTGACACCATGTGCCATGAAAACCCAGAGCGCACTAGTTGGTAAACTTTTATATTCTTATAAGGCTTGTGGAGTTGGCATTCCATGCACCAGGCCAGGTTGGTAAGGCATCAATGATGATCAATTCCTAGTAATAGTACTTGCAAACATGTTCCATAGTTTTTCTTAGGCCACCATGGCTGATGACTTTGTAGGTGGCTCAGATAATTTCCACTCGATCTGAAAGCTTTGGTGATAAAACCTTTCTTCCATCATTCATTTTGTATAATTTTCCATTTTTGTCTCGCCATATACTATTGCTTTCTTTAGCGCTTTTTGAATTTCTCAGGGCCCATTCCCAATACTGTCTTCAACCATCTTCTTAAATAACTCATCTGCTTGATGATAGACAATTTGGACAGCATGAAATCTTGCTAATCCGTCAGCATATTGAAGTGCTGGTCCAGCCCAGTATATAAAAATTATAAGCTTGTAATTCTAATGCCCATTGGGCCAATCGCCTCTCTGGTTCCTTCAGGTTACAGAGCCAGTATAAATAAGAGTGGTTGCTCACCACTTTAAAGTGTGCTCCATGGATATACAATTAAAGTTGCTTGCATGAATAGATCACTACAAGGCATTTGCGCTCAATCATGGTATAATATTTTTCCACTGGCTTTAGTGTTCTTCTCACATAGGCCACTGGATGTTCTTCCCTGTTGTCATCCACTTGACTTAAAATGGCACTGATCGCCAGTAATGAAGCATCAATTTGTATGATAATTCCTGATCAAAATTTGGGTATTTTGAGATAGGACTGGTCATCAAATATTGGCGTAACTCAATAAAAGCAACTCTTGGGCTTCGTCATTTCCATCTGAATCCATTTGTGGATCCTTCAATAACTAGAATAATGTCTCTACAATTCTAGAAAAATCCTTTATGAATCGGCAATACAAGATGACCATACCAATAAATACTTGGATATCCCAAACGCTCTTCAATACTAAAATCCATTATATAGTCATACTCTTCTGCGGCTGGTGCTGCAGCCCACTGGAGTTTATCAAAAACTACAAGTACTCATGCTCTTTCTTGAAGATATGACATTTCCACAGCTTGATCTTCACGTGCTCCATTGTCAGGCGCTTAAAAACTTCTTCTAATTTCTCCAAATGGTCCATGATGGTCCTGCTGACTACATTAATATCATCTAGATATAATATAATGCAGGACAGTTTTAAAATCATTAAGTTAAGATTCCATTGCTCTCTGGAATGTCACCATAATGTTGTTCAATCCCTGGGGCAAAAGGGTCAGATGGTAAAATCCTTGTGCGGTAATTTTTTACACCTTTTATCTGATTTTACTTTGGAAAATTGATTTGCCTATATCCCACAATCAAGTCCATCGCCAAAAAGTTATGTGGCATCCCCTAGGCAATTGAGTGCGTAATCATCCTCAGCAGTGGATAAGAATCCTTTTTAGTGAGTTTGTTTAATCAAAATAAATTGATCACTAATTAGTTTGATCCGTCCTACTTTTTTACAATTAGGATTGGACTCACCCATGGAATCAATGATGGAATGAGGAGCCCATGCTCAACTAGTTTTCTGACGTCTTCGCTGACCACTGCTTTAGCAGCTCTAGACTGGTGGACAGGTACTATCTTTATTGGCTGGCATTTCTCATTATTAACCTTGTGGATCACGTTAATTTTCGCATCCCAAGTCATAATCATATTGGGTAAATATCTTCCAATATCTATCAAATAATTGGAGCAAATATTCTTGTTGCTGCTCTGATAATTCAGTCAGCTACTTTCGATTAACTAAAACACTAACGCCTTCAGCAACATATGCTAGTAATCCCATCTCAGCTAATAATCTGAAGTCATGGAATTCACTGATCTCTACCTTGGGAGCAAATGTAGAAACGCGATGGCTTAACTTTTCTCTATCTGCATTGTGTTTTCTACCAGATTAGAAAGTAGCACACTTATTTCTCTGTGTCCCAGAATAGTAAATCCCAGCGCTACCCAGGGCTCAATTCTCAATTTCCTCCATAGGTTGATGATTTCTTATATAAATGCTCCAAAATTAAAAATGTTAACCCTGTGTTGATAATTATTTGCATTCCCAGTGATATTATTCATCACTTTCATTCTCAATGGTATCCCACAATTTTCATATATCTTTTTTACATTTCCATCAGTTTTCATCCAACTAACCTTTACTGGATTGGAACAACGCCATCATTGTAAATTAAGTTTACAAAATTGCTCTTCTTTGTCATTGTTAGTTCTCCTTCTTGCTGATATATCAAGGGTACAGTTTGCCCCAAAATGGTCAGGAAATTCTTCTCAAAATGACCTTTTACTCCATACTATCTCATAAATTCTGTTCCAATAGATTTATCGCATTTCTTATTAACCAACACTATGGCATGAGCTGATACCACAAGTGATCCAAACTGGATTAACAGTACACAGTAGGCTCAATAGTATATTGTAATATCAGTTTCGTCATTCCATATTCCTCCTGATGTTCTAAATCCGGCAAAAGATTAATTCATTTCACCAATTTGGTTAAAATGATGTTGATTGGCACTCCACTGACGATTATTGCATTCACTCTTACTTGGTTGACTATGATATCCAAATATATACATCCAAAGTATTGTAATAAGGTATTTACTGAGTGGATAGTGGCATCATTTGCCAAACCAAGAATATGAATTAATTTTGTGGATAAAGCAGAAAAAATATTCATTGATTGCGCTGATGGGTAGAGATATGTTCGCCTCATCTAAGCTAGCCTTTAGCAATTCCTCGGGTTCTTAGCATATCTAATCTTGTTCACTAGCTGATGATTGTATGGCTGATCCACTTCCTTCATAATTTCAGGGTCAGTCCCCTTTGATTTGGCTCAGGTAATGGTGTTCACGTCCAAATTAACAAACTGATAGAGTAGTTCAGTTGTTTTATCCTCTAAAATCAGGTTGTAATATTTATATTGTCATTCAATATATCAGGAGGAACAGGTTTGTCCCCGGTGCTAGATTGTTCCTTGATTAGCCTGTGGGCCCTTTTGCTGATCTTTGTTTAATTTCCTTCCCTTTCGCCTGGACTATAGTATCTTGCTTCTTGGTTTTCTTTCTCTAACATTTAGCGGCTAAATGTCCAGGTCTCCCATATTGGTGGCATCAGTTTTTGTCTTTTCCGCTTGTTTTTGTACTTCAGGATTGTTTTATGTCTTAACTTGATTTTGTTACGCCTTATTCGCCTCAGTGAATTTTACAGTATTCTGATCTTGAGTCTGAATAACTTTGAAGGCTCAAAAGGAGGCTTTAAAGGTTGCTATGGCATTCACAATAATCTATCAGCTGAGAGGTGGACATCTGAGTCACAAGTAATGAAGCCATTCTAAGATGCATTTTATGATATGGATAAAGTGCTGCTAGCATCGCGATTTGTGCATTAAAATCTGGTATCACTTTTGCACCATCTAAGATCTGTGATTCCTGTTAGAATAAGTTCGTAAAAGCTGCTAAAGTCTCTTCTTTTCAGAATTGGATGCCCATAAATTTCTGCTTGTGATTAAACATCCAATTAGGGCTTCAAAGTCTATCATAAGTCTTCCTTGGTTTCATTATAAGACCAGTTGTTCCTGTTCAGATGGGGTAACACCAGATTTTGACAATCAGTGCTCAGGCAGCTTATGAAAATCACTGCCTTTTGTCAGTTACTAAACCTGAAGATTGTCATATTGAATAATCAATTGATGCAGGGGCGTTGTCCCAATGTAACGTAAGTGATTTGGTGTACTCCAACATTCATATGTGGTTCCACTGGCAGGAAAATCCTTCCCAAGTCTCTATTACACATAGGAGTAACTTTGGGGGCCATTTACAAAATTGCTCCAAATGGCCCTGGCATATTTCTGGGTAGTTGAATCTTCCCAATGGAGTTTTGTGCATGTTATCATTAGCTACTTCTGCTTCTATTTTGCGCAATCACATTTGTCATTCTCCAGTTTTTCTATGCATTTCAATAGTTGCGCTATTACTTTGATATACAGCATAAGTGTTCTTAATCTGCTTCTCGCTCAGCCTTGTGAGATAATACTCTTTTAGTTAATTCACCCTCATTACTATTCAAGAGGTTGACTTTTCCATTGAGAAATTTTGATTTTTCCAACTTGCTTGACCTCTTTGCAGTCCTTCATCACCCATTCCTCCAATTTCTTAAAACTGGCCTGTGACGCCAAGTTGAGCGCGTTCTTATTAATGATTTTAGTTTTATCCAAAGCTTTAATAGTTCATCTTTATAAATACATGATTGATGTGATCTTCTTATTAAATCTGGCTAGAAACTCAACTACTCCCTATAGTGAGCATCAAATATTAAAATCTGGGATTATTTGCCCCATATGTTAAGAACAGGCTTAATTGATAGTTAACAGAAGTTAACTACACAGATTCAGTATGTGCACAATCTGTGTTGCTTGATAGAAATATATAAGCAGTGATAGTATGACAACTATTATCAGTAGTTAAATAGTTAAATCAGAGGTGGTCTAATGAAAAACTTGGAAAATCCACGAAATACTGATTTAGCAATTAGGGACTTCTTCCCTGTTCTGGCTGAACTTAATCCACTATCAAATTTAGAGGTTTTCTCACTCTTTCTCGTCATGTTGAATTGGAGGAGATCCACATCAAAGGTCTGCTATACTTCTAAGGATATCTGATCTTTACTCTTTATACATACGAAAGAGTTCACAATTACTGTACTGCAACAATATTTAACTGAAAATGAATAGCTTATTACTACTATGAGGATTTTGGATTTTGGATTTCTTCTTATATAATACTAAGTTATATAGATATCAATGATAATATTTCATAACAAAATGGTAAAATATTTCTTGTGAAGCTCACTTTTAAATTCAAAAGTGGCTAGTACACGACTAGAGAGAACATACCACCTGCTAGTGAGATACTTTACCTATAGAGAAGTACCCCACAGTCAACCACTTAGCGCAAGTAGTCATTCCGCCCATCTGTGCTAAGCACAAAGAAACAGACAGCTTTCTTATGCTTGATGTGTCATTAATTGAAAGTATGCAAAGATGGACAAAGCAATGTCTGGATGACTTTCCACAGACACAGGACAATGCTTGATTTATGATGATACCTGCTTGACCAATAATGAATTGATGACAACACGCATTACAAAAGATGCTTAAATAAACTCAAGAACCCAGAGATAAGTGCAGTAAATGCAAATAACTTCACATTATTGGTTTCCGCCTCAAACCCTACAATTAATGACACCCTTTTAAATGTGAAGCAATACTGATAATAACCTCATCAGGGATATTCCCCACAAACCTCAACCAGGGGGAGGGGAGTGGGGCCCTGCAGGGAAAAAAATCAAAAAATACTGACAAAGTATTGGTTGGATCAGAGCCCAAAACCAAATCAACCAGCAAAAGCCAAGGGTCCAAATTGATGGGGCAACACCAAAAAAATTTAACTTGGATGGAGAAACATTCTGATGACACTCAATTTGATCGCTCAAACAAAACGTTGGGGACCATACTTGATAAAGACCAGTCGGGGGAGGACTATTCCTGAACATGAATTGAACTGAAAATCAAGTAACCCATTGGGGATAATCCCTGATGGGATGGAGGAGTATCAGGAACCAAATCCAAAGGACCAGATGCCGGGAAAGTTCATCCAGAAAATTAAAAGTGCAGCAGAAGTGGATGAAACCCCAACCATGTTCAAGTCATTAACAAGAGCCCCAGTGAAGTATACTGCCATCCATAATAATATGTTAGTGCACCATGACATGTCCTCTCATGAAATTAAGCGATGGGAGACCCTGAAGTTCCCATACTTAGCATCAATGAAGTGGATCTCAGAAACATTATGCCTGCCATTGCGGCCATCTGGTAGGACCATAAATTTTCTTCTGGTTCACCAAGCGCTGGCTCAATGCCCAGATATTGCTTAACATGTAGACGTTTTTCAAATCATCACAGATCCAAACCAAGGATGCCTTGGAGTGGATGGGACTCACACTCAAACATAAAATAATTGAAGCTGCAGGTCAGTAAGACTTGAAGCCAGCAGACGCAAAGGCATATATGATGGCCAGGATTGACCTCCTTAAAGCAGTGGAGTACAATAAGGCTGACATACCAGTGAAATTCGTACAGGCTGTTGGGAGCTCAGGTCTTATCCCAATAGAATTAATCAATTATGCAAAATGGTTCCTGAATGTTTTGACAACCCTAGAATGGGCTCAACATACCATTCCAGTTGATACCACACTGGAATGGTACAATATCACGTTCTCTGAAGAGGAGGCACTGCCATGGCTTGTGGCAAGTTTTAAGGCTACTGAAGCCTTACACTGTTCATATACCCATATCCCACTGTCCACTGTATATGAATTGATGAAGGAAGGTTGGACAAAGGAGAAGGCGCTGGAGTGGGTGCCCTTTGAGGATTGGTCACTGGAAGAGGCCATCAACTGATCCGCAAATGGGTTCACCCTGTTGGAAATAATATACTGGTTCCATGTGGGGTCCAGGATAGATCAAGTTTGAGAGTGGGTGGATCTGGGAGTGATGAATCCAATCCATGGAACTCTCTGGGGCCAGACATTCCCTAATGCAAAATTGAAACTTTGGTGAGATGTTGCCAAATTGACTGAAGCTGCAGACTGGGACGCCGCGTGGTTCACCCCTAGTCAGCTCAACCATGGACGGAACACAAGATTTCACTTCAGGTGTCAACAGCAATGAAAGGGGCTATGACCCCTGATCTGGGCAGGAATGGTTTAGAGCGGAAATTTGGATCAAACACATCCAGAACTGGAAACAATCCTTCCCAATGACTGTCATTAGCTACTCCATACATCGCTGAAAAATTTGCCCCATCAGAAGCCTTCCAATGGTGCAAAGTGGGAGTTCCTTCCGCCATAGTGCAGATTTTTACAGATGGTGGATGTAAAATTTTAACGGTTAGGTACTGGTGCCAGCATATTCAATTATGCTGGAAGCTCTCCAACAGTACCTGCACCCAATGTGTGGGCCAGAATCCTCCCTCCTATGGTACCAACTGTGATTTTTGCCAACGGATGCCCTCAATTGGAAAAATCTAGAGATTGTTACACAAATGGCCAGAAGCATCAACTTATGAGAAATTAGAATACGCAGGTTGAGGCATTCCTCAATTGTGGGTTTCAGCCTCAATGAATCGTTAAGCTGGATAATGAAAGGGAAGACCCCCCTGAGGTACCCAAGTCAAACTGAAATACAAGTCATACAGCGCAGTGGCAGCTAAAACTGATAAAAGCACATGGAACGGGGCAGGGAGCCATATCAAGTATATCTATCATTTGATCAATGGTGGCTTCACGGACTTCCAGGCGCCTAAAGCATATCTGAATGATGCAATCTGAATTCACCTGCAGCTGGTGGAGGAGGATTGGTCCAACTTGAAAATGTCGATTTATCAAGAACTCAACGTGGTGCTGACAGGGGAATTTTGACCACCACCGGGTACCCAAAATGGGGCTACATTGACATAGCTATACCATTCAAAATAGACTAAAAAATCCTTGATATTGGCATCAATTATAAGGGAGTATCCTTATGAATGGAACTGACCAAATATGCAAACTAGACTGCATAATGGGTGACATTTCAAAATCTCCCAGCCATCAAGAGAGGGAATAGGTGCACAAAGTGATCTGGACCAGATTATTGTATTATGGAGAAGTAAAATGATTTTTGGCAAGCTGGCAACAATAATATTGCAAAGTGCCTTCACCCTCAAATTGTCAAAGCGCTCTATGAACTTGCACTGTGGGTGAAACCAAAAAATTTCGCCCTACCACATTTCATCCACCTTCCCAGTTTAAGTAGAGCTGTATACATCAAGCAAGAGGATGCAAAAACAAGTGTGTCAGTTCTGTTATCAGGAAGGCCACACAATGGTTTAATGCCACCATTGATAGGGGAGGACCCCTCACAAGTATGTATATGACCCTGTCAGCAGGGTCACAAAATTCAGGATAAAAATTTAATTTATTGCGGGGAAGGCTGACCATGGGACGGACACTTCCGAATATTGACTCAGACGAGACAAAACTCAGTACCAGGTGAGGCACCCCAGAGAAGCGATGCTATCTCTTGTTGCCAGCGGGAACGCCACTTATGGGAAGGGGGAGGGAACGTGTGTAGGGGGCGTAGCCACTATTGAGCACGTGTGGAGGAAGGGGTCTGATTTGATGAACCAGACTGGGAACCAGGAGGAGACCAGCTGCCGGCGACGTGGTGGGAGATATCCAAACATCCACGCTTGAAAGTGATCCACCAAATGAGACCGGAATCTGTGGACAGCTTCAGGGAGGGTGGGGATGGATCCGGCAATGGCATCCAAGACAATCGTGTGGATAGTCCACATGGCGATTGCAACCACCAGAGCACGAAGGGAGGGTGGGAGGGGGAGGCCATTGATGAAGCAAACATATCTCTTGACAGACTGAAGGGATGTGTTTGATCCTGGCCTAGCAGACGTTGGACTTCGCGCCATATTACTTTAGAGGTGGGGCACTTCTCCAGGCGGTGAAACAGCGTTCCATACTGGCCACACACGACACAGGATGAGTGTAAAGCATTAGAGCGCTCAGCTGTACGATACACCCGCCTCAGGCAGCGCAACACATGGGAACGGACTTGAGGCTGCAACAGAGGATGGTGTGCGTATTTCCAGATAGTCTTTTGGGTCTCAGTGGAATAAGGGATGTCCATCATGTCCAGGTAGTCCACCCTGGATAGGACTTGGGGTCGAATGGGGATCACGCCATCATGGATGGGTAGCCCCTGTACCTCTTGTGTGAACTGAGGAGAGGGGCGGCCTCTTTGGGTTGTATGTCCACTAATACGAATTTTCCACTCTGCACTTCGCATGGAGAGTAGGATTCGTTTGTAGTGGGTTTTGGTCCCGTGAGGACCTGTGGCTGATGTGTGTGATGCGAGGTATTTCATCAGGGAGTGGGGGTTTGATGGATTGTTGAGGCCCAAGGCTCGGGAGAAGTTGGAGCGGGCCGCGCGGGACCAGTGTTGGGATGGGAGTGTAGGAGCAGTGACGGCCGCAATCCAGGTGCCTAGGATCTTGGCGGCATGGGCTTTGAAGTCAAGTAGGCCCATGCCACCATGATGATGAGGGCCAAAGATGACCTCTAGCCGTACTGGTGGAGGGCGGCCTGACCAAAGCCAACCTTGTAGCAAAGCATACAGGGATTTGAAGAAGCTTGGGGAGAAGGGGATGGCGTGGGCTCCAAACCAGACTTTCAATAGGAGCATAGAGTTGGCAAGAACAACCCTGCCAGTGAGGGTAGTAGGGTGGGCTCTGAGAGAGGCGATTCGCTTCGTCACGTTGTCCAGTATATGGCCCTCCATTACTGCTGACGCGTATCCTCCTGCCTCCAACCACACGCCCAGATGGCGTACCGGTCCTATGGTAGGTCGCGGCACAAAGGGGAGCACCAGTGGAGCGGTGTGTTTTGAGTTAGTAAGGCGTGGACTTGGGCGAGCAGCTGGGCTGGGTTGGGAACTACTTGCTGGGGCCCAGCAGTTCTGAAACCGACCAAGGAGGATGATTTCGGTTTTGGAGGCGTTCAGTGCCGCGTTGCTTACCTGGGAATATTCCTGGATGAGGGCTTCAAGCGCGCGTGCATCTTTATTATTAGACACCCCCACCACGCAATCATCTGCAAATGCCATCATCTTGACTGGGGTTTGGCCTGGCACATGGACCCCAGTGAGTTGGGCATTCACAATTCGCAGTAGTGGGTCAAGGCTGAAGTTGTATAAGAGTGGGCTCAGGGGGTCCCCTTGTCGCAGGCCCCTTTGAGGATGGACTACATCCGTTAGGAAACCTGGGCTGCGCACAGCCATTGTTGCAGATTCCGTGAGCAGCATCACCCAGTTAATGAAGCGGGGAGGTAGGCGGAATTGTTGGAGGCAGGCCCTAAGGTATTCCCAGTTTACTCTATCATAGGCCTTTTGTTGGTCCAAGAATACAAGTGCCCCAGAGGCTGTGGACTGACACACATTAGCCACAGAGTGCACATTATCCCAAATCGAGCTTCTGGGGATGAAACCGAATTGTTCTGGAGAGATGGTGGCAGATGCTACAGTCCCTAAACGGTTAGCCATGATTTTTGTTAAAATTTTTGTGTCTGTGTTTGTTAGAGAAATGGGGCGCCAGTTGGCTAAGTCTAGCCTATCCCCTTTCTTGAAGAGTGTGACTGTAAAGCCTCATGTCCTCCTGGTAGGAGGCGCGTTTCCAACAGGCTTTGGTTGAGTGAGGCTAGCAGCAATAGGGATATGTATTTAAAATATTTTTTGTAGAACTCATATGGAATGCCATCTGGGCCTGGGCATTTTTGATTTGGCACACCGCGAATGGTAGTCCATAATTCATTCGGAGTAGTTAAATTCATTATTTCTGGGTATCGGAAAATGGTGTGGATATGAGCTCTGTCAAAGAAATTCCGCCATTTCGGCCAGTTGAATTGGTTCAGCTTGGTATAACTCAGAGTAATATCTTTGCATTTCAATTGCCACTTCAGCCGGTGTGTCCACAATAGAATTATCCGATCTTTGCACCTGTGTGCAGGCCACGCTCTGGTGTGGTGCAAAAATTTTTTGAAGAAGTATGTGGTGCACTTGTCACCTTTAGTGATGCATGTGGCCCTGTATTGGACACAAACCCGATGTTTGTGTTGCCTTTCAAGTGCGTTGAGGTGGGCAGCTGCCTGCCCACTTCTGGCCCCATGCAGGGCTATATCCTGAGGCTGGAATGTTGGACTCCAAGTGGGCCAATTCCACCAGCGCGCGCGATATAACCGCCGATGTGGCTCGTGAGCATCTGGATGAGAGATGGCAATAGTGGTGGATGGTGTCTTTTTGAAAGTTGCACATGTGGAAATGGGGTCCGCACAAAATGGTGCAACAAACATTTTTTGCCAAAGTTGCCTCTTCCACCCATGTAGAAAATCCTGGCAATGCAAGCTCTGGGGGCGGATTTTGCACCAATGTGGGGCCTTTGCAACTGTGACAGGTAAGTGGTATGTTATCAAAACCAGTCAGTGGTCGGAGAATTCCATTTTCGTTGTTTTGAAGTGGGAGATGTGGGGTTGGAATTTCGCCGACACTAGAATAAGGTCAATGTGGGTCATGGACCTTAATTGGCTGTTGTGGATGTGGGGATGCGTCATGTTTTCGAGCAGTGGGGCATGTCATGGCAGTGCATCCATTAACCCAAGGGTGGCTTTTAGAACGCGTAGTTCTATGTGACCTTGTGGGGCGTGGGGTGAGGGCGGCCACCGGTCCATTGGTGAGGTTAGCCAACAGTTCATGTCACCGATTAGGAAAGAATCGGGGTAGCGGGAGGGATTTGACTAACGAGAAAAATTCCCGACGCTCTTGTGCACCGTTTGGGGCGTAAATGTTGACAATTGTGTGTGCAACATCGGCCTATGAGAAGGTGACAACAAGCACTCGGTCATTTAGGAATGTTTCTGAAGATGTAAATTTGAAAAAATTGTTTTTCTGAATTAGCACCCCACAGTGCTTCGACCAAAAGAATAGGGATGGTAGGAGCATTGTTTTCCAAGCATCCTTGGAACCTCGTGGACAGTGGGTTTCCTGGATGGCCAGGATATCCACGGGTAAATTATTTTGTAAAAAACTCAGTTTCCTAGCCCGGGGATGGGGAGGCCTTGAGTCCAGCGATATTCAGCATCCCTAGAGTGAAGGTTTCCCCCAACGCACCTTAGGTGCAAGGGGTGGGCCCCCTGGCACCAGCCTCTTCAGGTCCCCACAGGCTTTCACAGCAGCGCGGGTATTAGCAGCAATGCTATCGGGGTTTTTGTTAATTTTTGTGGAAAGAGTCACGTTGGCTTTGGCCTTCGCTTTTTGTTTTCCTGACGTCAGACGAATTTTTTGCAGTGCGGATAAGTTTGGTGCACTGTCAAGTGGGGCAAAAAAAATTTTTTCAGTTGGGATAGGTCCCAAGTCAGTTTCAACTGGGGCTTGGGTGCAGCAATTGGGTGAGATTGAATCTCCCATCGGATCCTAGGATTGAGTGGCCCGTTTGGCTTGGGCCTCCCAATCTGATTGGGTGATGGATTCCTGAGTTGCTTCCGCTGCGAAGGTCTCCATGTCCTCCTGGCGTTGTGAGTGTGGGATGGTGGTGGTGACCTTGGCCGCTTCCTTGGCCGCAGTCCTATGGGCCTGCTTGGCCTTCTTCCGCTCCTGTGGGGAGATGGGCTTTACCAATAGGTAGCAGCCTTGTGCTCCCCACGGGAAAGCCTCTTTGGTGCTTGCAGTTGGTTCATAGTGCGCCTCTCCGCTGGCCATGGCCGCCGAGGGGTGCTCTTGGAATGTAACGCCCTCTTTAATGGGGCACACATGTGCCTTATGGCTGAACACATCACAGTGGGTGCAAATGGGGGGCGCGCTGTCCACAGTTACCTGGAATGGGTGGGTGGTGTGCCCTGCAATATCAATAAAGGTGGAGTGCGGGATCTGGGTTAGGTCCTTCGTGATCTCCTCAGTTAGGGTCAGAACTGCGATGGCTTTGCCGGTGCACAGGTGTGGCATCAGCGTGAAATGTTGCATTTCAAAAGATTGTATTTCGCTGTATATGGCGAGACCATCTTTCAGGTGTTGCTCCAAAATGTCACGTTTTACCGTAGTAGGCAAAAAGTCAAACGTGAGGAAAATTTGGTTTGATTTTGTCCATCTGGTGCATTTAATTTTGACGACCCATTGCCCTTCGGGAGGTCAACCACTACGCGCACCGCTGCAGCCTCGTCTGCTGCTATTTTGCTTTCAAAACCTAGGTCCAGCCAACCGCGCGACATGGAGTGAGGTGCAACATACACCGCGGTCAGGAAAATTTTGTGTACATCTTCACAAAAATTTTTCCCATAGGGCCATTTTTTGGATGTCCAGATACACATGGACTCCAAATTCCACCGACAAAAGTGGCTGGGAATGTGGCGTATTGATGTACTGGTTGCATCATGCTTGCCACGCGAGTATCTCTGGGGAAATTGTGACCGCCGGTTTTTTTAGATTTTTTCTATTCCGCCAGATTCTCCGGGGCGTTTTCAAACGTTAGAGGCCGCGGGCCTTCCGCCTGCTCCTCTTGCCTTGCTTGCCCAACTGCTCCCAGACATGGGCGCAGACTAATCCCCTCTATGAGATTATCAAACTAGATTTAGTCTTGAATTGAATGGGTTGCAAAAGTGTTTGCAACGAGAAAGAAAAGTAAAATTCAGGATAAAAACCTTCTTTAAAAATTTAATCTAAGTTGAATATTGGCAATAGATCAGTAGTCATTTTACTGCACATGTTCAATTTCCTCTTGCACTTTGTCACATTGTATAAAATGTATTATTAATTGATAATAGTATGGAGACTATTATCCATAGTTGAGATTGAACTTTATTTCAGCCCAACGCTCAGCCAGTATTTCCAATTAAATACCCTTGAAGTCATACTCATAGGGATTTGTTCCCTATATTCTTGTCCACCTGAGCTTTGCTAAGATACCCCGGTGACAGTCTCTCTCAGCCCATCACACAGTTGGCAGCTATCCCTGATTGTGGTTCCTTTGTCTCTAGATCCCCACTCAGATCTTTACTCTTCTCTCTGAGATTCTTCCAATTATTGCCTTTTGCAATAATATCCTTGAGATATAACAACACAATAGAAGCTGATAGTCTAACTATACACCAAACTGATAATATTACTGTAAAGCCACTTTCTTCTGTAAGGTTGCTTTTTTCTGTAAGGTTACTTTTTTATTATAGTAAATACTAGGGAATTATATAGTGGGAATTTGGCCTTCTAACCCTTGGTTGACACCTCTTCAATGAAATGGCAGCTTTTGCCATTGAATCACCCATCCTTGTCTCAGCAGCAATGATCTTCCCCATCCTGGCTAGGATTCCATCATTGGACATCCTTGAGACCTCAAATGGAAAGAGTCAGAAAACGTGTCCCTAACATTTTCCTCTTGATCCAGGCAAACCAAACATAATTAGCTAGCGACCTGTATAGGTAATGGGACTTATTACCCATTATGGCAGGTCACTCACCAACCAAAAATTTTCTAGTTGCAGGTGGCATCACTCACCTCATAAGTCACTACTCATTCCCAATCTGTCAGTGATGAAACCTAACTGATCTAATCAGTATACCTGATAGTCAATCACTATCAGATGCCCCTATTTCATCAGCAACTCCACCCGATGAGATCTTAAATATTCATCTGGATTGATCCCAAATGGATATGACCAGGCGAATATCTCAAAATCCCCCAAACGTAGTTTCTCCAAAACTAAGGCCAAATTATTTCTGATTCACTTTGCCTTAGGGAATTTTCCCCTAGCGATACCAGACAATCTAGCAGTCTGGGAATATGGGCAAAAATCCCAATACATCCCCCTCTTGCTTCGATTTTCAGTGAGAAAAGGACCGGGGCATGGGAACACCACTTTGGACACTTGGTAAAATACTTTTGGTTCAAGTGGAGTACACTTGTCAATACTCAACACTGCTTGGGATGACCTTTGGCATATGGCGTTCTTCCTCTTCCTCCTCGCCACCACCTTAGAGTGTGGTCCTCATGACCTTCTGTCATGCCAGGCTGATCAATTAACTCATGACGATATTAGTCCTGGGATCCAGTTTTCCCCCATCAGGGTATATGACCCGCTTTCATATTCAGGATTCTTAGTCTGGCGTCCTTGATTTCCTGATTTTCTCCTCATTCTAGACAGGAGACTCTTATTGTCAATGTTTGTTTTGTGGCTTAATTAAGAATACTTATTTCTTATTCGCCCTTGTTATTTCGCTCATAACCTATTGGCATAAGTCATTCTTAATTTTCCCTTAGAGCTTATCTCATTAATTTTGAGATTAATTTCCCCAAATTTGGAGCTTAATAAATTGTAGAGTGCATAATGTCAACTTCCATATAAGTCTGACATCCCCCTCTTGTCCAGCTCATATGTCAAATTCTGATTTGTGATACCAGCAGCTTTTTAATAGTCTGTCTGATCCAGACCTCCGTCTCTTCCAGCAGATGAGTCAGGATGCTCAACGGAACCTCTTTTATGGTCCTTCCAGGACTCATACGCCTAGTCTGGCGCAAGCAGCTAGTTCTTCAATCATAATTACCGGAAATGGTAATTAATCCCTCTGAAACCAGGCTGGCCATTGTTTCAAACAACTCTCAGCCAACTATTCCTCTGAAGTTAATTCCAGAGTTGGACTTCAAAACTCTCCTGGACTTGGCTCCTTTTGCTGATGCTCCAAACATCATTGTAGATGCTCCAAAGATTATGCCGGTTGCTCTGGATCATTTGTTTCTGGCTGGGTTGGACCTGCTCCCTGATTTCCCCTTCCAACTTGGTCAATTTTACAAACCCGCTGTTCTGGTCTCTGAGCTCTCAAATTGGTAACAGTATACACTTTGAGCTCCCCTATGCTGAACTCTAGGCCCAAGTCACCAAGGCTTTGACCTTAGCGCTGAATCCCTCTGATCTTGATAACCTTCTGGATCAGGATACTGCTGCATATGCTCTTTGCTTTGCTGGCAAAGTTCTTTCTAGTTGGTCCATAAAGCTTCCAGCCTTGCCTGGGTTCCACCATTCATTCAGCTTTAGCTTCCAAGAAGCCCATAGTCACCGCTTGCAGGATGCAATCCACTCTCTGCACAACTATCTCTTCTACAGTGCTTCCCATTGGTATCTTCCATTGATGGCGTTGATATGGGGCATGATTCAGCAACCCCTGTCAAGTATTCCTTCTTCATTGATGGCCCACATGTCCAGTGTCCTTAATAAAGCTCGTCAGCAGGCGCTCATGACTAATCTTCTGGCTCTGGTGCCATATCAGGATCACTTGGGGTTATTTGCCAATTGCCTCTTTTTATACTGTTGCTTTCCTCCCCATTCCGGAGTTTTGTGATTAGCTTCCTCCAACATCTCAACTTCCCTTCCCTAGTCGCTTTTTATCAGGGCTCAGAATCCGCTCAATGAATGTGGTTTTGTGTAGGTTTCGCCCTTACTAGCGCCTGATCACATTGATTTCAATGGGCTGTTTATTCCTACCACGACCCATCCTCCCCCAAGAGGCGACATAGGCAAAATTAATTGTACTGAGGACAATTAATAAAAATAAAATTAAAAATATATCGGCTTTTTTATCTACGAGGTTTATAGTTTTTTCCAATATTTTTTATCAATTTTTTTATCTTTGTTCTTTTTTTTACTATGGGACTTGACCTTGTTTTAGTTCAGCGGTCCATCTTTTTCCCCAAACTGGGTCCTGAGTACCTAAACCTGCCAGTTTTTCATGGTTTAGAGGTCCTTTTTTCAGACTTAACCATCTAGATTGGTTCAAATGTCCTTTTTTCAGACTTGACCTAATCATCAAAGCATGACCAACTTAATTGTTTTATTGGTCCTTTGGTAACTCTTTTCTATTTTTACATCCATCCAATGCTTTAGATACTTAGCATGGACTCAATTTACAACTCTTCCATTTAAGAGATTCTTGATGGAGTAAGCATTGGTCACCATCTTGGCGATTACTTCAAACAGACCTGACCACAATGCTTCTAATTTGTTTCTTTGTCCAAAGTCATGAGTATCACAATAGGCAACTCTTTCCTCTATTTGATATTCTTCTAATGCCAGTCAGTTCTTGTCATCCGTCAATTTCGCTCATATCCTTTTCTTCAAGGTTTTATAAAATGCTTGTGATTGCATATCAATCAGGATACTCATCATTCGGTTCAAGTATTGCTCAGTAATCATCCCCAACGTAGGTCCCACCGCCAAATATAAAATCAGCAGCAACGCGGTCTTTCTTTTATTAAAATACAAATGGTGTCTTTCCCGTCGCTGTATAATGACTAATGTTGTAGCAAATGTCACCAAACTCAGGTACATTCCCCACATGGAAGTTCTCCCTGCGACTAGCTTCCTCAGTGTCGCGGCCAGCGTCCCATTGACCCATTCTACTAGTCTGTTCATCTCTGGCTGGTATGGTAAAGACATGACTCCTTGGATCTCCATTATTTTATTTAACCTCAGGATTACATGAAACGTGAAGTTGCTCCCATTGTCGCTCAGCAGGACCTGTGGACATTCATGCCAGTATACCACTTGATCCAGGATGAACCTCGCAGTACTGGTAGCGTCTACTATGGTTAGGGCCTTTGTCTCAACCCATCTCATCAGATGATCAATGGCAATTATGATGTACTTGACTCCCCCTGTGCTCATCATCAGCGGTCCCATCACATCGATGGACACCATGTGCCAGGTGAATCCAGGGCGAACCGGTCAGTATCCAGTTGTATTCTTGTGTGGTTTTTGCATCTGGCACTCCACGCAACAAGCCAGATGATCCATGACATTGTAGTTGATTGATTCCCAGTAATAATACTGGCAAATATGGTCAGTTGTTTTCCTCAGGACTCCATTCCTGACAACCTTGTGAGCTGCTTGTATTATAGCTGCTCTTTTTGACGGTTTTGGGAATAATAGCCACTTCCCATTGATCATCTTGAAAAATTGTCCATCCATAGTCTCGTTGTTTTCCATCACTTTCCAAAGCGCACCTTGGATTTCTCGGGGCTCATCACCAATTTTTCCTTCAACCATTCTCTGGAATAGCTCATCCACCTGTGGGTATACCAACTAGACCATTGGCAACCGTGATAAGCCATCCACGTTCCTGATGAGAAGCCCCTGCTCGGTGGACTATCTCATAATTGTAATCCTGAAGCTTAAGTGCCCATCAGGCCAGTCGTCCTCCCAGTTCTATTAGATTGTGCAGCCAACACAGTGAAGAGTGGTCCATTACCACCTTAAGGTGCATTCTGTGGACGTACACCTGAAACTGCTTACATGCGTAAATGACATCAAGGCATTCCTACTCAGTCACGGTATAGTTCCTCTCAGCGGCTGAGAGTGTCCAGCTCACATACACCACCAGATGCTTGTCCCCAAGTTTGTCTACTTGGTTCAGTATGGCGCCAATCGCCATTTATGAAGCATCGGTTTGAATTATAAACTCCCAATTGAAATTCAGATAATTCAGAATCTGCAAACACATCAAATACTATCGTAACTCATTGAAGGAGTCCTGGGCCTCTTTATTCCATACAAATCCTTTTTTAAGATCCTTTAATAGATGGAATAATGGCTCAGCTATTTGGGTGAAGTCCTGAATAAATCTTCTATAGTATCTTACCATCCCAAGGAACTCTTAGATGTCTCGGACACTCTTTGGTACAGCCATACGCTCTATAGCTACTATCTTCTGGGTTTGCGGCTGCAATCCACTGGAGTTGATTATGAATCCCAGGTATTCCAATTCTTTCTTAAAGAAGTGGCACTTTCTTGGCTTGATCTTCAGGTTAGCCGCGGACAGTTGCTTAAAACTTCTTCCAAGTGGTACACGTGATCAGTAAACGTCCTACTGAACACTTTGATACCATACAAATATACCAGGATGCACGACAACTTAAAGTTGCTTAGTATCGCATCCATGGCCCTCGAAACGTTGCAGGCGCATTGCAGAGACCCTGGGGCATCCTCGTCAGTTTGGTATAGCCCCTGCGCAATAATAATCGCACATTTTCCTGGTCTTCCTGTGGCAAGTCGATCTGCCAATATCCTGAGATCAGATCCTTCGTGGAGAGATACTTTGCTTCTCCTAAACAATCTAGTGCATTGTCAATCCTCAGTAGGGATATGAATCCTTCTTTGTAATTTTATTCAGCCTTTGGTAGTCAATCACCACTCAGTTGGATCCATCCCTTCTTTTTCACGATCAGAATTGGACTTGCCCAGGGACTTGAAGACGGAACTAGAAGCCCATGCTACACTAGTTTTTGATTTTATCCTCCACTACCGCTTCAGCAGCTTTTGATCTTCATATTGGTCTCATCATTATCAGTAAATTCTCCCCAGTGTTGACCTTTTGAATTATATCTCGTGCGCGTCTCAAATTGTGGTCAACCTGAGTGAACACTTCCCATTATTTCTCAAATAGTTTGAGCACCTCCTCTTGCTGGCCTTCTGGCAGATCAGTGAACTGCTCTCGATCAACCAATAGGTTGATGCTTTTGACTACCCCCACCAGTAATACCATTTTGTCAAGTGACCCAAAATCGTGGAATCTTCTCAATTCAGCTGTTGGGATCAGATGAATAAACACGATGATCTGATTCCTCTTGATCTTCAGTTTTTCACTCAAATTCGCCAGGAGAAATTTAATTTCTCCATGGCATGGCATTATTATCCCAGGAGCCACCAATGGCTCCACTCTGGACTTCTTCCAAGGGCTTCTGACCTCCCCATACAACAGCTCAGGAATCTCCAATGTCAACCCTGTGCTGACTATTATCTGCAAACTGGCTGGTATGGTCCTCTCATTCTTGATCGTTAGTGGAATTCCCCTAGTTCTCTAGGATTTCCGCCGGCATTTCACGTCACTTCCTACCAGCTTATTAGTATCAAATTGGGACAATGCCATCATTGTATATCAGATTGATGAAGTTGTTTCTCCGATTCAACAGAGCTTCACAATCCTTCTGGTATACTAATGGTAACGTCTGACCCAAGATGGTCAACGTGTCATCCTTGAAGTTACATTTAACTCTGTACTTCTGTAGAAACTCCATTCTGATCAGGATTTCATAGTTTTGGTTCACCAAAACTATGGCTGGCGCAGATACTACCAATGGCCTGAATCATAGTGGCAGAGCACTATATGCTCCACAGGAAATGGTGGTGTTTGGCCCAGCTGTTTCATATTCTCTCTTATGTTCCAAGTCTGGTGGGATCTTAGTCCTCTTTACCAGCTTGGTTGAGACAATATTTATGGGCACTCCACTATTGACAATCTCTCTCACCGTCACTTGATTCACTTGTATATCTATATACATACACTCAGAGTAATATAATATAGTGTTTACTGTGTGAATGGCGGTGCTATTAGCCAAATCTAGGGTGTGAATAATTTTCACCAATAATTCAGGAAACGATTCCTTTTTTATGCTGAGAGGGATAGACAGATTAGCCTCATCTATATGAACTTCAGATAACTCTTCAGGATTATTGGCGGTTTGAATCTTCTCTGCCAGTTGTCAGGCATATAGCTGGGCAACTTCCTGGATTATCTTGGGGTTGATTCTCTTTGCCCTAGCTCTGGTCTCGGCATTCACATCTATATTGACCACTTTATATATAGCTGATCCTGCTCGTCATCTACAAATAGATTGCTAATGTCAATTTCTTCATTCATGATATTGGGAGGAACAGGTTTTTCCGTAGCTCTAGACTGTTCCTCATCTAGGCCGCGGGCCCTTTTCCTGAATCCTTGGCGGCGGCTGTCTCCTTGGCCTGGACCATGTTGATCTGATCCTTCAGCTTTTTACAGTGTACGGCAAAATGTACTTTACCACACTGATAGCAGACCTTCTCCTTCTTGCTTAACCGTCTTAATTCTTTGGGCTTATTTCCTGGCACGGTTTGATTGGTAGCCTCCTTAGCTCCTTCATTTCCCTTCATGGGATTCGGATTTTTGTACTAGATTGGACTTGAAGCTTCTATTTGGGGCATCAAATGTCGCTCCCAAAATCTTCAGGTTATCTACCATTTGTGAGGTAGTTATTTCTGTCGCAAACACAGAAGACATCATATGATGCAAATTGCGATAGGGCTGAAGGGCCACTTGTAAAGCTTTCTAGCATCAAAGTTGTCCAATACTTTTGCTTTGGCTGGGATCTGCGATTTCTGGTAAAATTGATCCACAAAGCTAGAAAACTCTATCTTTATGGAACTGAATTCCCATAAATTCTTGCTTGCATTTTGACATGTGTGTCAGACTCCCAAACTCCCTCATGATGGCCGCCTTTGCCTCGGCATATGACCAGCTGTCCCCCTTCCAGGTGAGGTAAAATTAAGTTTTGACAGTCGGTGTCCAGAAAATTCATGACCGTCACAGCCTTTTGACAATCTCCATAGTCATTCATGGTCATGTCAAACAGTCGGAAAAACGCTGGGGCGTTATCCTTATGGAATGTTGGAAATTTTGGCGTTGCTCTAAATTCCTCTGAGTCATTTATGGCTGATTCTCTCGGTTCAGCTACTCAGCTAACTTGTGGAGTGACTTCAGGTGTCATCTCCAAAATGGCATTAAAAGTGGGCAGCATGTTCCTTAAGGTATTCAACTTCCCAAGTATTGTGAAAGGACTTCTTTCTTTGGCATCACTTGCCATATAAGGCTCACAAGCACATCTGTGAGCTTTAAGTTCCTCCACTTGTTTTATTAATTTCTCAATATCTGCACCAAACTTTCTTAAATGAGCACAATCCGCTTTTTGCTCCATTTTCAGGTATAAGACCTCTCTAAATGAGGTCCCCTTCTTTCTTATTTAACGAGTTTACTTTGCCAAGTAACTCGTTCCCAAAGTTGGCTACATTCTCTACTCCTTCTCCACTTTGGCGACTCATTCTTCCAAGGCTGCAAACTCCCAATGGTCCGCTGAGTTTAAGGCATTCTGGTTTACAGTGGCAATCTCAGTCCACAACTTGCATAGCTCTTCTTTGTAAAACATTATTATAGATTCTTCACTCAACTACCCCTGTAGTGAGCACCAACTTGTAAAAATTTACTCTAGGCTGAATATTGGCAAGCAACCCAGTAATCTTTTTACTGCACAGGTTTGGCTTCCTCATGCACTTTGTCGCGTTGTATAGAATGTATTGTTAATTGGTAATAGTATGGAGACTATTATCCGTAGTTGAGATTTAACTTTATTTCAGCCCAACGCTCAGCCAGTATTTCCATATAAATACTCTTGAAGTTGTACTCATAGAAATTTGTTCCCTATACCCTTGTCCGCCCGATCTTTGCTAAGATACCCCAGTGACAGTCTCTCTCAGCCCAACACACAGTTGGCAGCTATCCCTAATTGTGGTTCCTTCATCTCTAGATCCCCACTCGGATCTTTACTCTTCTCTCTGAGATTCTTCCAATTATTGCCTTTTGCAATAATATCCTTGAGATAGAACAACACAATAGAAGCTGATAGTCTAACTATACACTGAATTGATAATATTATTGTAAAGATACTTTCTTCTGTAAGGTTACTTTTTTCTGTAAGCTTACTTTTTATTATAGTAATTCCTAGGGAATTATATAGTAGGGAATTCAGCTTTCTGACCCTCAGTTGACACCTCTTTAATGAAACGGCAGACGTTGCCATTGAATCACCCATCCTCGTCTTGGCAGCGATGGTCTTCCCCATCCTGGCTAGGATTCCATCATTGGACATCCTTGAGACCTCAAATGGAAAGAGTCAGAAAACGTGTCCCTAACGTTTTCCTCTCAATCCAAGAAAACCAACCATAATTAGCTAGCGACCTGTATAGGTAATGAGACTTATTATTCATTATGGCAGGTCACTCACCAACCAATTGATTCACTAGTTGCAGGGGGCATCACTAACCTTGCAACTTACTATTCATTCCCAATCAGTCAGTGATGAAACCTGACTGATCCCAGTCAGTACACCTGATAGTCAATCACTATCAGATGCCCCTATTTCATCAGCAACTCCGCCCTATGAGATCTTAAGTATTCATCTGAGTTGATCCTCAATGGATATGACCAGGCGAATATCTCAAAATCCCCCAAACGTAGTTTCTCCAAAACTCAGGCTAACTGATTTCCGATTTACTTCGCCTTAGTGATTTTCTAGTGATACTAGGCAATCTAGCAGTCTGGGAATATGGGCTAAAATCCCAACATATTCCTTTGACAAAAAGCCAAGGAGTAGATTCTGCATAACCTAACGGAGGTCACAGGTAAGAAGTGCTAACAACAGGAGTTATAATTCGCCCATAGGGAAGTGTGGGAGCGAGAAGCAGCCAAATGACCCAAAGCAGGCAATGAGCCCTTCATGAACCCAAATCCCAAAGCCTACAAAATGGATGAAGGAAAAAGCCCCAAACTGATTGTGCAACGCCCACCCAGGTGTAATGGACGATCCAAGAAGAAGAACTATGGCAGATGTTGAACCCAAAAAATTCCTCAAAAAGGGATGGACAATGCAAGAAGCTAATATATCGAAATCAGAACCAGATAAGTTGAAAGCAAACAAGAATTCAACTCAGAAATTGTCAGCGAATAAACCTGAGGAGACTATCATATAAACAACTGAGTCAACAAAAGTGGCAGAGTTGACTAATTGAAACCTGAAGAAAAACACATGTTCTTCCAAAAAACCTAATAATGGGGTGAGAAACCAATTGATGGTTGAGGGGATTCTGATGCACTGCCAGTATGGACAAAGGTGACCCCAGAGCTGATGATAAAACCATCCCTGTTATCCATCAATAGGAGAACAGGGAAGGAGACTGGATTCCCAGAGCACAAAGTGCCATTAACATTATACCAGTTTCTGACCAACTGAACCTGAAAGCTGAATAATACCCCGCCCACCCTCAGTGACACCATCCGCCAGTAACCAAACTTCCATTTGCAACTCCATGCACAACCCAGAAGATAGTACCAAACCTCCTACTCATGGGTTGGGCAGCTGTAAATGAAGATTGCGACTACAAATGCTTGGGAGATGGTGAGCATACAAACAAGAAGGCGGAAGACTCATCAATTTAAAATTATTAATAATATTGGCTTAGTTTTAATTTTGGAAACACAAGCAAGTAACTAAAAGGAAATGGTGCTGAGCTCAAACTGTGATGCGATAAACCACCTGTGGTCCCATCAGATAGGCTGTCAAGCCCTCTAGACAAATCAGTGGCGATTGTTGCACTGAACAAGACAATAGACCTGGTATGTGTGGGGGAAACCCACGCCAGAAGGAGTTTAATAGCAACAGCTTCAAATAGGGAAACTGGCAAAAGCATTTATGTGGTGGCTGTCTACGCACCGCCAAAGCCCTGCAAAAACAAAAAATTTTGGATAATATTCATTGGAAGTACCAACTGAGGCAATGACGTTTATAGCAGGGGCCTGAACTGTTGGACAAATGCGAGTCAGGATACATTCCCAACAAGTGAAAGTCCTAACTGCAAGGTCAATGATATGCTAGAATACCTAGTCAATTTGGAGATGTGCCTCACAATTTATGAGGAGGAGGACGACCCAGACAATCCAACACAGTGGTCATATGACTCCACCAGATCCCCACAGACTGGTTTGCGCCTGGATTACATACTGGTGTCATCCAATCTCAAGCTGCTGATGTCCAACAGCGAGGTCAGTATAATTGCTGAGAGTGCTAACATGATCATCCGCATAAGCATTGATCTGAAAATCTCCTGAGGAACTGATAATGGCAGTTGGCACCAGCCATTATGAGGGATGGGGAGTGGTGCTGGACAATAGAAGTGGGGCTGGATTGACTGGTCGCATATTTGATCATCACATGAAGATAGATCCTCTGGAAAGATGGGTCAGGATTAAAGAAAAATTAAGCACAATAGTATTAAGTTCAAGAAAATAACTACTTACAAATAGACTGCCACCAAAAAGCAGCTGAAAGATGCACTGGAGAGTTTGAAACTCTCCCAGCAGGATAGCAAATAATGGTGGAGTGTGTATTAAACAACTTATAAATGGTATTAGTCCTTAATTGCTAAACAGGACTCAGAGCGATGGGTCAATGCCACCATCTAATATTAGAGTCTAGTGGGGCTGATGACCAAGGAGGGCCTGGCGCACCTCAAGGAAATCCAAGTCAAAGCCAGGATACGCGAGGTAGAGGCGGTGACAGGGGGAGTAACAATGGACCCAGATGCAATCAAGTGTGAAATTGAACAATTCTATGGCAAGCTATATCAACATTAAGAGATGAGCGATATGGGGACAGTAACCTTAATTTCCCTGGCCAAGCCGGCACTTGGGGCCTGTACACTGGAAGATGTTTCTAGCTTGTCTGCCAACTTTTTGATTGATGAAGTCAAATGAACGCTAAAAGAATCGCCAAAAATGAAAGCGCCAGGCCCCAATAACATGTGCGTGAAAGTATACAGCACATTTCACAACCGCATTGTGCCAGAGCTCAATACCCTCTAAAACTACTGCCTGCAAACTTGACGACAAATCCCAGGAGGCCAGGAGACCTAAAATGTTATCTTGTACAAAAAGGAACTTCAACGCCAACTCCAGAACTGGCGCCCAATTGCTCTATCCAAAGCCAACTGCAAGCTGCTCACGCACATCTTATTGAAATGGCTAATTATAACAGTACCACGTGCACTGCATAAGGCCTAAAACGGGTTTATCAAGGTTCAAAGCATCTGGAACAGTATTGGTACAGCTAAAACATGCTTCATGACATATGGTGATCCAAACAGGGCTATCTCATGTTCCTTGACATGGAGAAGGCCTACAATCGGGGTAGCATGGTCCTTCCTACATACAGTGCTAAAGGTGGTTGGTATTCCCAAATCTTTTAAATCATGAATATCAACGCTATGCCCAGGCCTGATCATCAATGTTATTGTTACTTATGGCATAACCAACGATATCCCAATTAGTCATGGACTCTGACAAGGTGATTACATGTCACCACTTTTTTTAACTTTGTAGTGAATGTTCTATTGGCTGCAGCGGACACAAAACTCCATGGATTAGTCCATCCTGAACAAATGCCGCTGAAGTTTCTGGCCTTTATGGATGACATGGTTATAGGTATTAGTTCATCGACCAACCTCCAAGGTGCCAAGGAGCTCCTAGACCTATACTAGGTAGCGTCAAATGCGAAGATCAACATGCAAAAAACCTATTAATCAGGATTGGTGCCTCAAGTTTCAGCCCACTGACCAATACAACGTCAATCTAAAACTCACAGATGATCTGATAACTTGGGATACTCTTTAATGACAAAGTGCTGGCGGTATTGGAAACTAAACAAGATGTGCTATTAATTCTGTCTGCCTGACTGGCTTGCTGGAAAAATGCAAGACTATGCCTCAAGGAGAAAGTGTTGGCCATCAACATATTCATCTTCTCCAAGCTATGGTATGTTTCCCACGTATTGCCAATGATCTCAAACCTAGAGAAGTAAATCAGGAAAACGCTCCACACCTTCCTATGGTATAGGGAAAAAGTAGCGTCAATAGCCCTAGAGACCCTGTTAAAATGAAAGAGTGAAAGGGCTTGAGCTTTTGTATTTTAAAAACCACGCTCAGCAGATCTGGGCTAAAGCATTCCTTAAGCTAGTACAGATGCATATGCACTGCCCGACCTATCATGGAATGTGAACTGGGCTAGAGTTCAGGGCCTTCATGAGATGGTCTTCACACCCATTGCGCTAATAAATGGCAGACCACCCATGATTACCTTCCTAGAAAGGCAGCCATGCTACTAGCAATTGTGCAATCTGGGTAATGCACCTGGGCAGCTGGTCATTTGCGCTATTGGATTGGGATGATGACCAAATCCACAGGGATGTTGGAGCCTGCAATTTCACAATGATTTCCGCACCAAATTGGGAGGAGTTCAATTAAATCGCCCATGAGCATGCCTCCAAGACAATTAAAATTTTCTACAAATTGACCCTGATTGAATTGTGGATCTGCTTCTGAAACACAGCTGCAATCTACTTGCTTGACCACAAATCTTCAATGACTGGCCAGCTGAAGGTCACAATAAAACTACCAATTGAATGAGTTAGCCATGGGCCTCAATTCCCATTTTATAACGACAAAGCAATGGTTTATCACCTGGCTGATCTTACACCGCGCATTTAAATCTTGTAAGCATAGTGGACCAGACTACCCACACAAAGACTGCCCCATATGTGCTTAACTGGAAGCAGATATTGTACACTGATATTATGAATGCGCTGTGTTCAATAAGTATTGGATAATGATGCAATACATCCTTTTTAGGCGAATGATTGCCAATGGAAATGCAACAGTTGTAAGGACCTTTTTCATGAAAACCATGATAAGCTTTGATCCAACTATGAGCCTTCATTTACCATTAATTTTGTGTGGGTGATACACTTAGCTTTTGTTGTCAAGAGTTTTGACAACGAGCACCCCCATCAAAAAAAGTTGGTAATGAAGGTTATTTAGATTATTTATGATTAGCTCCACCATATCTTGAAAATCTCACACTTAATCCCAGGTGCTATAAAGCCACGCACTTGGCTTTTTCCACTATATTGCTTGTTGTATGCAATGAAGCAACGAATCATCTCAAAATTGAATGGCCTGTAAGCCCGTCAATGCTAAAACTGTAGCTAGTGATGGCAATCACCGACCAGCAATGGTTGGAGGTGCTAGGAAACTAGTGGCCCGACTTCCCAGTCTTTTATCCTCAACCAAATTGACTGTATTCCGCTCTTCCCTCTTACTTTTCCGTTTAATTTAATTTTTGAATAAAGTATGAAGCTTATTAAATCTGGTAAAAAATTTTGCTTGCACCGCTGAGGACCTGGGCTCAAATCTCCTTGGGTATACATGTAATTTTTTGGTATAAATTACTGATACAATTTACAGTGACAGAATAGTCTGACGTAAGAGATAAAGAAGTGCTGATGTTAGAATACAATTAGCTGATAACCTTCTTTATAATTGATTTCCACCTCAATTAGGTAATCTCTTATATTTCAGTGCTTTCTTCAATTCAAACTAGAGACATAAGCCTATGTCTTTCATGGCTACCTGCCATAAAAGGATCTCATTCAACCTTGCCGATTAATTCCTCAATATCTGTATCAACCCCAGGATGGGTGAGATTTAAATAAGATTTTACTTATGGAGATTTTATTTTTATTAATATAAAATTCTAGGGAATTTATAGGAGGAATTTTTGCCCAACTCCTAAAACGGCATTTCAGCCTTAAAATGGCTGCCATCGCCTTTAATTTCCCTATGATGTCTCTACCAGCAATGGACTTCTTCATCAGGTTAAAAATTCCTCCTTCAGACATCCCAGAGACCCAAAAATGGAAAGAGCCAGAAAACTTGTCCCTAACGTTCCCATTTGATCATAGCAAACAAACCACATTTGGCTATTGAACTTCTTAGGTAATGGGACTCTTTACCCATTATAGTAGGTCACAAACCAACTGATTGATTTGCTAGTTGCAGGTGGCATCACTCGCCTCACAACTGCTGAATAATTTCCAATCAGTTGGTGATGAAACATGACCAATCCCAATTGGTACACCTTATAGTTAATATGAGATCAACTATCAGATGCCCCAATTTCATTGGTAAGTCTGTCCAATGAGATCTTAAGCATTCTCACAGATTAATCCCATTGGATCCAACCATGAAGAAATACTAAAAAAATCCTTAGACATTACTAACCCAAAATCAAGGTCAGCTGATATCTTATTCATTTGCTAGCAGGTCTTATCCCCTAGAGATCCAACAGGTAACCTAGGAAGCTGGAAAGGTGGTCAAAAATCCTAACAACTGGTATATATGGCATGTTCAGTTGGCTGTTAGCCAATCTTTCATTTCTTTCACTTAGACCTAGTAAAAAACATTTACAAAATATAATTTTTAAAATACTTAGAATTTTTCAGATTCTTGCGCTATTGAGGCCTCAAGTGAGAGTGGTTAAGGGTCAGGAATAATAGTATTGTTTAGATTGCCATAGTCTATGAATGTCCACAGGGTGCCATCTGTTATCTGAGCAAACACCGCTGGAGATGATACCAGCAATGTTTTTTAAAAAACACCCCTTGGCTAGAATCTTATCAATCCAAATTTCAGGGTTTGGTCCTCATCTTCACTTTAGGGGTAGAGTGGGAAATTGATCTTGATAGAGTCCAACATCAAGTGGAAGTCAATAGTAAATATGGAAAGGAGTGGTAAATGGCTATCCTCGTCTACATCAAAAAAATCTATGTAGCGTTCAGGAATTTGGGGCATCATTGGAGTTTGACTATTGCTTTAGAGGTGGAGTATGCCACAGAAGCTGATAAAGCGTTCTCTTTTGCCAGAGTGGGAGTGTCAGGCGAACAGCAAGTAAGAATTAGACTGGCCTGCCAGCCCAAATGCCATAGCATCTGAACAGCAAACCAGAATGCCCGAGGCACTGCTGCTGATATGACAAATATGGAACCATAAAGGAGTTCCACCAATATATTCCGGTAAGTTAAAATTTTGTATTAGCACAAGATAAAGTACCAGATGCACATGGCTGTTAACCCCAAGGGGTACAAAAGCGTCAGTGGATAAGGCGTCCTAATTTTCAACATATATAAAATAAATTTTGGGGAAGGTTGTTTTTAATGGAAAATTTTAAGGAATAAAAATTGACCAACAGTTTTCTCAATGCAATGCAACTGATTATATAGTAGTTGATTGGGGGAAACAAGCTGGGATTGGGTCCCACAAATTTGATTTAACCATCAAATTATCTGGGAATGGGCAGGTTAGTTCCCTGAAACTGACATCAAAAAATTCAGCGGCGGGCTGAGTCACTGTTGGTTTGACCTCAAATGTCCAAACCAAGGCTCAGCTACATTTCCAATGGTTGGTGTGACAGCATTTACCCTGACAAGCGGTGGAACCCCCCAAGGCCACCCCACATAGGGGTGAGCCCATTTGGTTGGGAACGGGTTCAGGACGCCCAACCTGCCCATGCTTAGTCACTGGGTTGTTCATTTGGTTATTGGCATTGCATCAGGCACAACACCCGATTTGTCAGCAGTAAGCTTCAAAACCTCATTGATGGCATCCGGTGCTATTACCTGCCCATCTGGGGTGATACCCAATGTATTTAGAAGGGGGAATTTTTCCAATCATCATGTTAACCAAATTGCAACCGTCAGGCATTCTGGCTGATATATCAGTCTTCATATCTTTTTGACCATTTAAAATCCAAGCATTGGGCTGATTGTCACTTTAATTGGTTATGATTAATTTCATTTTGACGATCTTGGTGCAGATTTTACTGATTCATCATAACAATTCTGCTGAGGAGAGTGTGGGTACCAGGAGTGGTATCTGAAGTGGGAGAGCTGTTACCCAGCGCTTGTCTACCACGTGAGCGAGATCGCCCTGAGTAACAAGGGGTACAGCCATTCTCTTTGGTGCTTTCTTACTTAGAAATGGGAAAATGGCCCAATCAATACCCAGGGAATGTTCCCTGGGACTTACAGGGAGCAGGAGAATTTTTTCATAATTATAAAAGAATGTTAAGGTGAGGATAATACGCTCTAGGTTGTTGGTTACCAACTGTCAGCGCTACCATCCTACGCCCAGGCTATGGGGGTGATTATGTCAGGAATTACAGAATAGCTGGCACAAAAATGGTGTCTGTGGGCTGAGAAGTACATTGGCTCACATATGGGCCATAGTGAACATTGTTACATGTGAGGCCCCATAACTGGGGCTCCTGTAGTAACTGACAAATCTAAGTCCTGGTCCACCTTAAGATCAATGGAATCTTTTGAGGCACTGATTTTTATAAAGGCGTTAACTGCAGTGCATTTTTAACTGACTGTGATGTTCACATAAAACAATAGATAAGCATGATCAAATTTACTAAAGCTGTAGGTGCATACTCCAGTGGCAGTATCTAAGTTTTTGGCTCTTTTTGGAATGATCCTTAGCTTTGTTGTGAAATTAGTAGGGCATTACTGCTTCTTGGGTGTAAGATAACAGGGTTGAGGTGATTTTCAATGATCCATCAATGGATGTAAGTAGCTGAGGTCCTTGATTACCAGATTATAGCAGCAATCTTTTTTGACCTGTTCCATTGTCATGATTTAGTAGGGGGACACCGTTGGGGCCTCTGGGTCCATAGGGATAAAAAGGATTTCCATGGGTCTGTTTGCTACAATTTCCATGAGATCCATAAGTCTGGGTCTGTGCGGGTTGGGCTGCACCACCAAAATCCCAGTGGTACCCATTGTTGATTGTGGGGGGTCACTTTAATGCGGTAAAGGATGTCCAAGTTTTGTGAACTCAGAGTGGTACTAAGATCGTGGGAGGAGGGAAGGACAACTCAAAAACTCTGCTACCCTGAGGCATGATGTGGTCTTAGTGAGCAAGAGCAAGCAATTCTGGTGTGTGGAGATATACTGATAATTCTCTTTCACTGTAGAGGGCTCAGCTACGCTGTTAGTTACTTAATCTTATTCCATATCTGTATTGCTGCCTTTTCCTTTTTTATTGTCAAACAACACAAGAACTCCATACTTGGGGCCAGACAGGGTTTAGTTTAGTATGGTGGTACAGTTTATGTGGGATCAGGTTTCTGATTCCTCTATGTCTGGGGTGGGCCTCGTTTTGTTGAGCCAGATTGTATTCTCCCTATAGGGTCTGAGGTCCATTGTACCATGCCATGGAGATGCCCCTTGGTAGAGTGAGGCCCAGAAAGCATAAATGACAATGTCCTTTAGGAATTGGAGGTAATCAGCTAGTTGCTGGTGTTGAGATTCCAATATGACAGGGCGATAAGCTAGTGTTCTGGTAAATCATTAATTGGATGTGAAGCGAGCTCCAAGGGTGAGTAACAGGTTAGAGCAATGCAAGGGGAATCAATCAAATCAATTAGGGTTTGGTAATTGAGAAAATTCCGTTGAAGCCTCAAGGGTCAAACGAATTCTAAATTGATAGCAAATCATGAATAAATAAGCGAAATGTGTCAAATCCGTTGAGGAATACCAAGGGTTAAAGGTTGAGTGATAGAGAGAAGGATGTTGGTTTTTTAGTTGAATAAAAGAAGAAGTGAGTAGGAAGAAGTAGGGAACATACGCAGAGAGGGTCTGCAGTTAGATTATATTAAAATAAATAATAGTGACATTGGGGCGATTGTCTCATATTTTTATATATATGGTTATTACATTTAAATGAGGTCCAACAATCTCCATATCATTTGGTCGTTGCTCAGCGGGCTAAACCCTGCGCAATTTGTTCAGCGGAAATAGGCCATATCCGCCAAAAAGTTAACAGTGGTGCTCACTACAGGGGGCCCATTGATCAACTAATTAAAACTTCATAAATGATACTTATGGCGCAACCAGCCCGCTTTGATGGGGTACTACCCTCGGTGGTTGAAATAACTTAATATGGTGAACTGAAGCTTGCTTTGGATACCTTACTTCAGGCGCAAAAAGTGCTGTTTCAGGAGAATAAGAATATTACCAAGCAACTCAACTATGCCTTCCGCCAACTGCTTCTGGTAGATGACTATGCCAACCAACTTGCAACCCTTTTGCGCAGCATGATGGAGTGGCTAGACTGTGCGGAGTATAAATTAGATAAGGTCATTAAGGAAAAAGAAATTTGCAGTGACAGGCTGCATTCATTTAACCGTGATGGTAACATACATGAGTTTTTCAAGCAGTTTGAGTTTGCCATAAAGGGGGCTTCTGATCAACGAAAAAAACTATTGTTATCTGCGTTGGATGTTTCAAGTACTGATCAAGTTACTTGTTATCTTAAAGACAGTAATGTAGCTTACCAAGAGGTGAAGGAGACTGTAATTCGCCTGTTTGGGGGCAAAGCGAAAATGGCTCAATGCAAGGCGGACTTTTTAACAATATCTTTTCAAAAAAATGAGTCTTTAACACAGTTAGCGGAATGATTCACTAATGAGTCTCATGTGTTGTTGGGTGCCAATCTCTTATATAATGAGGAGGTGGGCATAGCAATGACAGCAGCTATCAAGCCCTACTGCGAATTGCATAATGCTATGGCATACACTCTTCAGGAGGATGCGGGGTTACTCAAAATCATCCATCACATACGCCGTTTATCCGCCACTTTTATTGCTCCCAATGTGGAGCAGAAGGATCCTGTACCTGCCACAGATATTCCGCTAAATGAAGGATCCCACCAATATGGGGGTAACCGGTGGGTCACTCCTCGGTCACTTAACTCATGGGCAGGTCCTCTTTGTCCCTATCATGATCAAACTACTTATCCTTGGGGCCATAATAAACCGTGGTTCAATAGTAGACCTAGACCTTCTGGTGTGATTCCAGGACGAGTGCCAGTCCCAAACATTTGTTTTCATGTGGCCAAACAGTTCATTATGCAGTTAGCTGTTGGGCCAATCCAAGGGTCCACGCAGTATCCATTGTCCCATATGAACAGGTAAAAGGGCGAGCGGAGTAGAGACGCGATGCTCTGCTTCCACTAATTCAATTGTAATTGTCCCTGATGTACATCATAAATCACCTTGTTTCACCTCCGGGGCACACTCTGAGGATTTACTTTACCAACAGATCCCTTACCACCTTTTGGTCTCAAGCCGAGGTAGAGATCCCAATAATGTGGATTTGGGGTTCCACCAAGATGTGTATAAGCTGTATGCCTGGCAAATCCTTGAGCGGAATGGTACAATCGGCGGTGAACCCGCCACATATGTTGCAGCATTGGAGGGGGTGGATGTGGCAGTTCCTGTAGAAAAGATTGCTCAAGAGTATCCTCATGTTGGGGCTGGTGTGCACACTTTTCTGGGTAATCAAACACCCTTAAATGTTTATGTATCAAACACCAAGGATTCTTCTTATTCAGAATTCACTTACTGTGACATATTCGTACAGAATACCAAAATTTGGGCGATCATTGATACAGGAGCTCCTTTCAATATAATATCCACCAAACTTGTGGCTAAGCTTCCGCTGAAGCCAGATGTGGACCACCAAGTAGTGTATGGAACTGTGGGGGCCCAGAGTACTGTGTCAGAAGGCGCATATAGCTCATTGCCTTTGAGGTTTTGGTCAGCTGGCATATCCACTCCAGCTGTGGTGTTGCCTAATGACCATTATGACATGTTGATTGGGGCTGCATTTATGTGGCACTTTGGGGCTGTGGTTAATATGGCGGACAAAACCATCAGTATACTGGGACAACAGATCCCTATCTATTTTACTTCCAGCAGAGTCCCAGATGACCCAATCTGCTCTGGGAAAATTAATCTTATTTATAGCAATGGTGTGATTCCTGTAAGATATTGACAGATGAAGCGGAAGACCCAAATGCTTCCAAACCAGATTAATGAGTACAAAGGGATTCTGCTATGAGTTGTGAATGCTTGTACTATCCCTTCGGGGTATCAGGTCATAATTGGGACAGAGCTTAAAATTGTTTTCTGGGAGGTCTGTATGGAGAGGTTGTGGGGCCTTATCTTTAATTGCGGCTCAAACCTCATGTGGCTCCTGGATTACTGTTACCAGGGCAGGGGGAAGTGAAGGTGTTGGTAGCGAATCTGCAAAAGGAGGTGATGAAAGTTCAGCGGCACCAAGTGGTGGCTTACCTACACCTGGTTCCTATTGATGAGGTCCACCAGGTACATGACTTTGATTCCTGGGAAGATCCTGGCTTGCCTCAAAAAACCATCTTCAGTGTAATGACAGTGGTTCCGCGGGAGGCGTTAACTGGTCTATCAGAGGATCAGAAGGACAGGGTGATGGATCTGTTTGAGAAATATCGCAGCATTTTTGCAACTAATGATCATGACTTGGGTTGCGCTTATGAGGTTGTGCATCAGGTGGACACAGGAGACCACCTCCCTATCAGGTCACAACCTATTTGATGCTTGAAGGTAGCAGAAGAAGTTGTATCTGCAGAAATATATACATTGATGGAACATGGAATGTTGGAGCCGTCAAAAAGTCACTTGGCATTTCCAGTGCTCATTGTCATAAAGAAAGATGGCTCCAATTGAGTAGTAATCAATTATCGGAAGCTTAACAGCATTACAAAAAAGATTCATACCTGCTTCCATGGATTGATGATGCTTTAGATTGGTTAGGTGGGGCCAAGTATTTCTCTGCTATGGACTTAATATCAGGGTACTGGCAGATCAAGTTGCCAGTGGCGGAACAAGAAGAGTGCGCTATAATTACCACAAAAGGATTGTTCCAGCCTACACATATGCCACAGGGTTTGTGCAATGCCCCCGCTACGTTCCAGCGGGCTATGGACACTATTTTTGGTGACCTAAAGTTGTCTTGCGCTCTTGTCTACCTTGACAATATCAATATATTTTCGCTGATGTTCACGGAGCATCTTGAACACCTGGAGCAAGTATTCCGCCGCCCAGCTGAAACTAATATCAAGATTAAGCCCCAAAAGTACCACTGTTTTAAAGAACAATTGGAATACCTTGGCTTTGTGGTAGACCTCAAAGGACTTAGTCTGCAGCTGGCCAAGGTGGAAGCCATCTGCACGATGACTTGGCCAAGCAATAAGCGAGATATCCAGGTGTTCCTGGGGATGGTTGGTTACTACTGGCGGTTCATTCCAAACTTCAACTGTATCAGGGCTCCACTCTTTGGGCTTCTTAAGAAAAACGCTGCCTTCACCTGGACGGATCAATGTCAAACCACTTTTGATGTATTACAAACCACGTTGGCTAATGCACCTGTTTTGCAATACCCCAATTTTGAAAAAGAGTTTATTGTGCAAACAAATGCTTCACTTTCTGCTGTAGGGGCTGTATTATCACAAAAAGATGATGACGGTGTGGAGCACCCAATTTCATATTGCAGCCGCAGTTTAACTGGCCCTGAAAAGAATTAAATCATGACCAAGCGAAAGTGTTAGCAGTAATTTATGCATACAAAAAACCTCGGGTTTACCTCCATGGGGTGAAATTCAAAGTGGTAGTAGATCATATCTCCTTGCGCTGGCTACAGAATCTTTGGGAACCTGAAGGGCGACTCACGTGATGGGCTTTGAAGCTCCAATCTTATGATTTTGATATCACGCATTGGCTAGGGGCAAAGCATCAAAATGCGAACTGTCTTTCTTGATTACCCATGGTCACCATTATAGCAGATGTGGCAGATATAATGTACAAAAAATGATTGTGGGAAAATATCATGATGAGCTGTTGCCCATGATCAAAGTGTTAGATGGACTCAGACAGGATACATTCTTGCATAATGGGGAATTATATAAGCGGATGTGGGAATTGACGCTGAGTTTTCCAAAACCCTCTGCCATGCCTGCAATCATTATGGACGCCCATAGAGTGGTAGATCATGGAGGGTTGAAAAAGATGTTGGAGTTCTTGCAACCCCGCTACTATTGGGAGAGTATGCACTACGATGTGCTTGAGATGGTTGGTTGTTGCCATCAGTGCCAAGTGGAGAAACCATTCCACCGAAAAACCATCTACCAGTTAGTTAAGCCTCGGTTTGCATGGCATACAGTTTTGATAGACATGGTGGGGCCTCTGCCAATTGGCGCAAACCACTCCAAATGTATAATAGTTGCCATCGACCATTTAATGAGATGGGTGGAAGCAAGGGCTATCAAGGATTTGGGGGCTGTCACTACCGCCAAGTTCATCCTGAAGTGTGTTATACAGCGCCATGGTTGTCTGTAATTTAACCTAATGGACAATGAAACTAATTTCACATCACATATATTGGCCAAGTTGAATGAGCTCATGGCAATTCAGCGGGGTTTTAACTACCCCCTAACACCCTGAATTTAATGTATGGTGGAACGGGTTAATGGGACCTTGCTAAATATTCTACACAAGCTCATAAATGAGTGGCCGTCAGACTGAAGCACCCTTTTAACCAACGCTGTCTTCATGTACAATATCAGCTACCACTCAGCAACTGGTAAGAGTCCATTTCAATTACTCTATGGATGACATCCAGCGCTGCCTGCATTGCTTTACTCCTGTGTGGAGGATACCGGTGGAGTCAAACCTCACTGCTATTTGTCTACCTTAACAAATGCATCGATTAAACTCCAAACTTAGGCATATTCCACTAGTATTGCCAAGAAGAATAAGGATCATGCAGCTGATCAATATAGATGCAGCATTCTTCCACAGTTTGGGGTAGGGGAATTGATCCTGTTTCATGACCAACATGGGTTTGGAAGAAGGAACAAGCTCGCCAGCATATGGAGTGGACCATTTGAGATTATTGAGAAGGCCGAGGCTGATGCATATACCATTAAGGCACCCGCAAGTGGTTGGAAAATCAACCAAGTACATGCAAAGTTCCTTCAGGCCTACAAGCGATAGGCGCTTATCATCCAGTCAAGGGGGGTAATGTTGAGATTCCAATATGACTGGGCAATAAGCTAGTGTTCTGATGAATTTTTAATTGAATGTGAAGCGATCTCTGAGAGCAAGTAACATGATTGAGCAATGCGAGGGGAATTGATCGAATCAATTAGGGTTTGGTAATTGAGGAAATTCCGTTGAAGCCTCGAGGGTCAAACGAATTCTAAATTGATAGCAAATCAAGAATAACTAAGCGAAATGTGCAAATCTGTTGAGGAATACCGAAGGGTTAAAGGTTGAGTGATAGAGAGAAGGATGAGAGGTTTTTTAGTTGAATAAAAGAAGTGAGTAGGAAGAAGTAGGGAACATACGCAGAGAGGGTCTGCAGTTAGATTATATTAAAATAAATATTAGTGACATTGGGGCGATTGCCTCATATTTTTATATATAAGGTTATTACATTTAAATGAGGTCCAACAATCTCCATATCATGTGGCCGTTGCTCAGTGGGCTAAACCCTGCGCAATTTGTTCAGCGGAAATAGGCCATATCCACCAAAAAGTTAACAGCTGGAAAGCCTCAATGTGGTCATCTAAGAAAGAGGGTAGAGCTTACCATTAAAATAATTAGAATAGAAGTTGAGGTCTTGACGCTGAATGGCTACCTTTATTGAGATAATTATGAAAAGAGAGGGAATTGTTTCCCCTGGGTGATCCATCTGGTATAGTAGAGTTTAGAATCATTTTTTTCTTCTTCTTGCAAGGCGTTGATTAATGGCAATGATTGGTTATTTCAGAGGCAAATTAGTTCCAAATAAGGTAGCTTGCAACTAGATTCTGCTAAAACTCCCGGCACCTGGTGGGCTACCTCATCTGAGAGTCTGGAAGTATGTCCTACCACCTTCACAATGTAGGTTTGGGCGTTTGAGGGGCGATGATTGGTTGCTCTGCATAAGCAATTAGTACTTGTTTAATGGCTCTTATCATAGCTATCCATGCCAACAAGCTAGGAGAGCGCATATGAGGCCATATAAGCTTTTTTAATTGTAGAAACCCCCAAATTCAACATACTTTGCCCACAATAAAACTGTAATGTTGAGTGTCTGGGTTATTATGTCAGACATGCGAAATATTAAGGAAAGACTTGGCTTCTGTTGGGGATAGTCTAATAACCACAATAGCATCCATAGTCCACCTAGATTTGCATTCTGATTATTCTTAATTAGGATCCATGGGGTGGAATGGGAAATACCACTTGATAGAAATCAACCTCACTCAACTAATAAACTAAGTACATTTAATAGACTTGAACACAATTTTCACTTATGGGAGGATAATCTGTGTTAATAGGGGTGGCTGGTCAGAACATTTGGGGTTAGGTTAGAAACAAAGCCAGGATTGGCCTAGGCTCACACTAAGTAGTGAGGAGCAGCTGCTATGATATTGTTTAATATTCTGTTAGTATTTTTGATACTTCAGTCCACCATAGTACTTTTCAACTTATTTTAATGTGGCAGATTGAATTATATGAATGAATGTTCAATTTAGGATAATTTTTGTGTACATATTTCTTAGACTAATGGTTATTGCAAAATATCTTAAAGGTTGTTTCCTGGTTTTTCTCTGCCAATGGACGCTAACATAGAAATACTAAAGAGACAACCACTGCCATTACAGAGATCAATAAGTAAGGGCCCTCTATAGGAAGCTGTGGTTTCTTTGGAGAGGGCAGAATCTTCTACAACTTATCAAAACAAGTATATTTATAGTGAAATTAAACCTTTATTAAAGGATATAATAATAACCCAGCACTCTACTATCAGAAGAGTGCCAGGTTTTTATAACTTCAAGGAAGTGAGGAGAGGGCTGAAAAACATTTGTGACAACTGGATGAGTGCATGCTATTAAGAATACCAAAACTTTGCACAAGATAGCAGAATAGAAATTGTAGGTGGGGATATTTTGTGGGTTAATCTGATGATCTTTGCAAGTCTCTATGGGCGCTTGCATCCTAGCTTTGTACTTAGAATTTGTGTCACTTGTGCAAAGATTGATAAGGCACTCAGGGATTTTCCACTAGGTTAAAAGTAGTATTATTATACTTTCAGAGGTTCAATTTTGACCTGCTAGCTTTCATGTGGATTTCTCTACATACATTTTAGATTTTTTCTAGTTAAGGTTCAGCGGTATTAAATTTCTGCTGGAATTGAGATTTTTGTCATCTTGGGGTGGCGTTAAACTTAATTTGTAGAGTGGCATAAGCCCAGTGGTCATCTAGGGTATGTCCCAAATCTGCTATTTTCACTAATGGTAATGAGCAAAGCCCCTTCCATTTTCCTGATCAAAAAGGATATTTTCTAAGTCCAACTTAATGGTCACAGAGAGGACCCTTACACAAACAACAATATTTTTAATTGGAAAAAATGGTATGAAATTAACAGAAAATTTATAGAATTCAAGTCTAAGATAAGTAGAATTAATATCTGATCTTCATAGAAAAGGCATACTTATAAAAAATAAAGGCTCAACTTTGTGAAAGTTATAAGATGCATGTC